>CM075878.1:31321488-31523988 GCA_038021265.1 Cyprinella venusta
TGAATCTGACAGAGGGCCACGAGACTTCGACCAGCGTGCAAAAATGGAGGCTCTAGACCCTTCCAGAGCCGAGATATCGGATGTCAAAGTTTTGACCTGAAAAAAAAAACATAAGGGGTAACACTGTCGTTTTTGGCCGAAATTTTGACCCCCTCCGATCTTCTTGAAACTCTGGATTCTGACAGAGGGCCACGAGACTTCGACCAGCGCGCAAAAATGGAGGCTCTAGACCCTTCCAGAGCCGAGATATCGGATGTCAAAGTTTTGACCTGAAAAAAAAAAACATAAGGGGTAACACTGTCGTTTTTGGCCGAAATTTTGACCCCCTCCGATCTTCTTGAAACTCTGGATTCTGACAGAGGGCCACGAGACTTCGACCAGCGCGCAAAAATGGAGGCTCTAGACCCTTCC
The DNA here is from genome assembly GCA_038021265.1 of Cyprinella venusta. NCBI lineage: Eukaryota > Metazoa > Chordata > Actinopteri > Cypriniformes > Leuciscidae > Cyprinella > Cyprinella venusta. Next base: position 31,321,900 of record CM075878.1, read on the forward strand.
AGAGCCGAGATATCGGATGTCAAAGTTTTGACCTGAAAAAAAAAACATAAGGGGTAACACTGTCGTTTTTGGCCGAAATTTTGACCCCCTCCGATCTTCTTGAAACTCTGGATTCTGACAGAGGGCCACAAGACTTCGACCAGCGTGCAAAAATGGAGGCTCTAGACCCTTCCAGAGCCGAGATATCGGATGTCAAAGTTTTGACCTGAAAAAAAAACATAAGGGGTAACACTGTCGTTTTTGGCCGAAATTTTGACCCCCTCCGATCTTCTTCAAACTCTGGATTCTGACAGAGGGCCACGAGACTTCGACCAGCGCGCAAAAATGGAGGCTCTAGACCCTTCCAGAGCCGAGATATCGGATGTCAAAGTTTTGACCTGAAAAAAAAACATAAGGGGTAACACTGTCGTTTTTGGCCGAAATTTTGACCCCCTCCGATCTTCTTGAAACTCTGGATTCTGACAGAGGGCCACGAGACTTCGACCAGCGTGCAAAAATGGAGGCTCTAGACCCTTCCAGGGCCGAGATATCGGATGTCAAAGTTTAGACCTGAAAAAAAAACATAAGGGGTAACACTGTCGTTTTTGGCCGAAATTTTGACCCCCTCCGATCTTCTTCAAACTCTGAATTCTGACAGAGGGCCACGAGACTTCGACCAGCGCGCAAAAACGGAGGCTCTAGACCCTTCCAGAGCCGAGATATCGGATGTCAAAGTTTTGACCTGAAAAAAAAACATAAGGGGTAACACTGTCGTTTTTGGCCGAAATTTTGACCCCCTCCGAACTTCTTGAAACTCTGGATTCTGACAGAGGGCCACGAGACTTCGACCAGCGCGCAAAAATGGAGGCTCTAGACCCTTCCAGAGCCGAGATATCGGATGTCAAAGTTTTGACCTGAAAAAAAAAACATAAGGGGTAACACTGTCATTTTTGGCCGAAATTTTGACCCCCTCCGATCTTCTTGAAACTCTGGAATCTGACAGAGGGCCACGAGACTTCGACCAGCGCGCAAAAATGGAGGCTCTAGACCCTTCCAGAGCCGAGATATCGGATGTCAAAGTTTTGACCTGAAAAAAAAAACATAAGGGGTAACACTGTCGTTTTTGGCCGAAATTTTGACCCCCTCCGATCTTCTTGAAACTCTGGATTCTGACAGAGGGCCACGAGACTTCGACCAGCGCGCAAAAATGGAGGCTCTAGACCCTTCCAGAGCCGAGATATCGGATGTCAAAGTTTTGACCTGAAAAAAAAACATAAGGGGTAACACTGTCGTTTTTGGCCGAAATTTTGACCCCCTCCGATCTTCTTGAAACTCTGGATTCTGACAGAGGGCCACGAGACTTCGACCAGCGCGCAAAAATGGAGGCTCTAGACCCTTCCAGAGCCGAGATATCGGATGTCAAAGTTTTGACCTGAAAAAAAAACATAAGGGGTAACACTGTCGTTTTTGGCCGAAATTTTGACCCCCTCCGATCTTCTTGAAACTCTGGATTCTGACAGAGGGCCACGAGACTTCGACCAGCGTGCAAAAATGGAGGCTCTAGACCCTTCCAGAGCCGAGATATCGGATGTCAAAGTTTTGACCTGAAAAAAAAACATAAGGGGTAACACTGTCGTTTTTGGCCGAAATTTTGACCCCCTCCGATCTTCTTGAAACTCTGGATTTTGACAGAGGGCCACGAGACTTCGACCAGCGCGCAAAAATGGAGGCTCTAGACCCTTCCAGAGCCGAGATATCGGATGTCAAAGTTTTGACCTGAAAAAAAAACATAAGGGGTAACACTGTCGTTTTTGGCCGAAATTTTGACCCCCTCCGATCTTCTTGAAACTCTGGATTCTGACAGAGGGCCACGAGACTTCGACCAGCGCGCAAAAATGGAGGCTCTAGACCCTTCCAGAGCCGAGATATCGGATGTCAAAGTTTTGACCTGAAAAAAAAACATAAGGGGTAACACTGTCGTTTTTGGCCGAAATTTTGACCCCCTCCGAACTTCTTGAAACTCTGGATTCTGACAGAGGGCCACGAGACTTCGACCAGCGCGCAAAAATGGAGGCTCTAGACCCTTCCAGAGCCGAGATATCGGATGTCAAAGTTTTGACCTGAAAAAAAAACATAAGGGGTAACACTGTCGTTTTTGGCCGAAATTTTGACCCCCTCCGATCTTCTTGAAACTCTGGAATCTGACAGAGGGCCATGAGACTTCGACCAGCGCGCAAAAATGGAGGCTCTAAACCCTTCCAGAGCCGAGATATCGGATGTCAAAGTTTTGACCTGAAAAAAAAACATAAGGGGTAACACTGTCGTTTTTGGCCGAAATTTTGACCCCCTCCGATCTTCTTGAAACTCTGGATTCTGACAGAGGGCCACGAGACTTCGACCAGCGCGCAAAAATGGAGGCTCTAGACCCTTCCAGAGCCGAGATATCGGATGTCAAAGTTTTGACCTGAAAAAAAAACATAAGGGGTAACACTGTCGTTTTTGGCCGAAATTTTGACCCCCTCCGATCTTCTTCAAACTCTGGATTCTGACAGAGGGCCACGAGACTTCGACCAGCGCGCAAAAATGGAGGCTCTAGACCCTTCCAGAGCCGAGATATCGGATGTCAAAGTTTTGACCTGAAAAAAAAACATAAGGGGTAACACTGTCATTTTTGGCCGAAATTTTGACCCCCTCCGATCTTCTTGAAACTCTGGAATCTGACAGAGGGCCACGAGACTTCGACCAGCGCGCAAAAATGGAGGCTCTAGACCCTTCCAGAGCCGAGATATCGGATGTCAAAGTTTTGACCTGAAAAAAAAACATAAGGGGTAACACTGTCGTTTTTGGCCGAAATTTTGACCCCCTCCGATCTTCTTGAAACTCTGGATTCTGACAGAGGGCCACGAGACTTCGACCAGCGCGCAAAAATGGAGGCTCTAGACCCTTCCAGAGCCGAGATATCGGATGTCAAAGTTTTGACCTGAAAAAAAAAAACATAAGGGGTAACACTGTCGTTTTTGGCCGAAATTTTGACCCCCTCCGATCTTCTTGAAACTCTGGATTCTGACAGAGGGCCACGAGACTTCGACCAGCGCGCAAAAATGGAGGCTCTAGACCCTTCCAGAGCCGAGATATCGGATGTCAAAGTTTTGACCTGAAAAAAAAAACATAAGGGGTAACACTGTCGTTTTTGGCCGAAATTTTGACCCCCTCCGATCTTCTTGAAACTCTGGATTCTGACAGAGGGCCACAAGACTTCGACCAGCGTGCAAAAATGGAGGCTCTAGACCCTTCCAGAGCCGAGATATCGGATGTCAAAGTTTTGACCTGAAAAAAAAACATAAGGGGTAACACTGTCGTTTTTGGCCGAAATTTTGACCCCCTCCGATCTTCTTCAAACTCTGGATTCTGACAGAGGGCCACGAGACTTCGACCAGCGCGCAAAAATGGAGGCTCTAGACCCTTCCAGAGCCGAGATATCGGATGTCAAAGTTTTGACCTGAAAAAAAAACATAAGGGGTAACACTGTCGTTTTTGGCCGAAATTTTGACCCCCTCCGATCTTCTTGAAACTCTGGATTCTGACAGAGGGCCACGAGACTTCGACCAGCGTGCAAAAATGGAGGCTCTAGACCCTTCCAGGGCCGAGATATCGGATGTCAAAGTTTAGACCTGAAAAAAAAACATAAGGGGTAACACTGTCGTTTTTGGCCGAAATTTTGACCCCCTCCGATCTTCTTCAAACTCTGAATTCTGACAGAGGGCCACGAGACTTCGACCAGCGCGCAAAAACGGAGGCTCTAGACCCTTCCAGAGCCGAGATATCGGATGTCAAAGTTTTGACCTGAAAAAAAAACATAAGGGGTAACACTGTCGTTTTTGGCCGAAATTTTGACCCCCTCCGAACTTCTTGAAACTCTGGATTCTGACAGAGGGCCACAAGACTTCGACCAGCGCGCAAAAATGGAGGCTCTAGACCCTTCCAGAGCCGAGATATCGGATGTCAAAGTTTTGACCTGAAAAAAAAACATAAGGGGTAACACTGTCGTTTTTGGCCGAAATTTTGACCCCCTCCGATCTTCTTGAAACTCTGGAATCTGACAGAGGGCCATGAGACTTCGACCAGCGCGCAAAAATGGAGGCTCTAGACCCTTCCAGAGCCGAGATATCGGATGTCAAAGTTTTGACCTGAAAAAAAAACATAAGGGGTAACACTGTCGTTTTTGGCCGACATTTTGACCCGCTCCGATCTTCTTGAAACTCTGGATTCTGACAGAGGGCCACGAGACTTCGACCAGCGCGCAAAAATGGAGGCTCTAGACCCTTCCAGAGCCGAGATATCGGATGTCAAAGTTTTGACCTGAAAAAAAAACATAAGGGGTAACACTGTCGTTTTTGGCCGAAATTTTGACCCCCTCCGATCTTCTTGAAACTCTGGATTCTGACAGAGGGCCACGAGACTTCGACCAGCGCGCAAAAATGGAGGCTCTAGACCCTTCCAGAGCCGAGATATCGGATGTCAAAGTTTTGACCTGAAAAAAAAACATAAGGGGTAACACTGTCGTTTTTGGCCGAAATTTTGACCCCCTCCGAACTTCTTGAAACTCTGGATTCTGACAGAGGGCCACAAGACTTCGACCAGCGCGCAAAAATGGAGGCTCTAGACCCTTCCAGAGCCGAGATATCGGATGTCAAAGTTTTGACCTGAAAAAAAAACATAAGGGGTAACACTGTCGTTTTTGGCCGAAATTTTGACCCCCTCCGATCTTCTTGAAACTCTGAAATCTGACAGAGGGCCATGAGACTTCGACCAGCGCGCAAAAATGGAGGCTCTAGACCCTTCCAGAGCCGAGATATCGGATGTCAAAGTTTTGACCTGAAAAAAAAACATAAGGGGTAACACTGTCGTTTTTGGCCGAAATTTTGACCCCCTCCGATCTTCTTGAAACTCTGGATTCTGACAGAGGACCACGAGACTTCGACCAGCGCGCAAAAATGGAGGCTCTAGACCCTTCCAGAGCCGAGATATCGGATGTCAAAGTTTTGACCTGAAAAAAAAAACATAAGGGGTAACACTGTCGTTTTTGGCCGAAATTTTGACCCCCTCCGATCTTCTTGAAACTCTGGATTCTGACAGAGGGCCACGAGACTTCGACCAGCGCGCAAAAATGGAGGCTCTAGACCCTTCCAGAGCCGAGATATCGGATGTCAAAGTTTTGACCTGAAAAAAAAAACATAAGGGGTAACACTGTCGTTTTTGGCCGAAATTTTGACCCCCTCCGATCTTCTTGAAACTCTGGATTCTGACAGAGGGCCACGAGACTTCGACCAGCGCGCAAAAATGGAGGCTCTAGACCCTTCCAGAGCCGAGATATCGGATGTCAAAGTTTTGACCTGAAAAAAAAACATAAGGGGTAACACTGTCGTTTTTGGCCGAAATTTTGACCCCCTCCGATCTTCTTGAAACTCTGGAATCTGACAGAGGGCCATGAGACTTCGACCAGCGCGCAAAAATGGAGGCTCTAGACCCTTCCAGAGCCGAGATATCGGATGTCAAAGTTTTGACCTGAAAAAAAAACATAAGGGGTAACACTGTCGTTTTTGGCCGAAATTTTGACCCCCTCCGATCTTCTTGAAACTCTGGATTCTGACAGAGGGCCACGAGACTTCGACCAGCGCGCAAAAATGGAGGCTCTAGACCCTTCCAGAGCCGAGATATCGGATGTCAAAGTTTTGACCTGAAAAAAAAAACATAAGGGGTAACACTGTCGTTTTTGGCCGAAATTTTGACCCCCTCCGAACTTCTTGAAACTCTGGATTCTGACAGAGGGCCACGAGACTTCGACCAGCGCGCAAAAATGGAGGCTCTAGACCCTTCCAGAGCCGAGATATCGGATGTCAAAGTTTTGACCTGAAAAAAAAACATAAGGGGTAACACTGTCGTTTTTGGCCGAAATTTTGACCCCCTCCGATCTTCTTGAAACTCTGGAATCTGACAGAGGGCCATGAGACTTCGACCAGCGCGCAAAAATGGAGGCTCTAGACCCTTCCAGAGCCGAGATATCGGATGTCAAAGTTTTGACCTGAAAAAAAAACATAAGGGGTAACACTGTCGTTTTTGGCCGAAATTTTGACCCCCTCCGATCTTCTTGAAACTCTGGAATCTGACAGAGGGCCACGAGACTTCGACCAGCGCGCAAAAATGGAGGCTCTAGACCCTTCCAGAGCCGAGATATCGGATGTCAAAGTTTTGACCTGAAAAAAAAACATAAGGGGTAACACTGTCATTTTTGGCCGAAATTTTGACCCCCTCCGATCTTCTTGAAACTCTGGAATCTGACAGAGGGCCACGAGACTTCGACCAGCACGCAAAAATGGAGGCTCTAGACCCTTCCAGAGCCGAGATATCGGATGTCAAAGTTTTGACCTGAAAAAAAAACATAAGGGGTAACACTGTCGTTTTTGGCCGAAATTTTGACCCCCTCCGATCTTCTTGAAACTCTGGATTCTGACAGAGGGCCACGAGACTTCGACCAGCGCGCAAAAATGGAGGCTCTAGACCCTTCCAGAGCCGAGATATCGGATGTCAAAGTTTTGACCTGAAAAAAAAACATAAGGGGTAACACTGTCGTTTTTGGCCGAAATTTTGACCCCCTCCGATCTTCTTGAAACTCTGGATTCTGACAGAGGGCCACGAGACTTCGACCAGCGCGCAAAAATGGAGGCTCTAGACCCTTCCAGAGCCGAGATATCGGATGTCAAAGTTTTGACCTGAAAAAAAAACATAAGGGGTAACACTGTCGTTTTTGGCCGAAATTTTGACCCCCTCCGATCTTCTTGAAACTCTGGATTCTGACAGAGGGCCACGAGACTTCGACCAGCGTGCAAAAATGGAGGCTCTAGACCCTTCCAGAGCCGAGATATCGGATGTCAAAGTTTTGACCTGAAAAAAAAACATAAGGGGTAACACTGTCGTTTTTGGCCGAAATTTTGACCCCCTCCGATCTTCTTGAAACTCTGGATTCTGATAGAGGGCCACGAGACTTCGACCAGCGCGCAAAAACGGAGGCTCTAGACCCTTCCAGAGCCGAGATATCGGATGTCAAAGTTTTGACCTGAAAAAAAAACATAAGGGGTAACACTGTCGTTTTTGGCCGAAATTTTGACCCCCTCCGATCTTCTTGAAACTCTGGAATCTGACAGAGGGCCATGAGACTTCGACCAGCGCGCAAAAATGGAGGCTCTAGACCCTTCCAGAGCCGAGATATCGGATGTCAAAGTTTTGACCTGAAAAAAAAACATAAGGGGTAACACTGTCGTTTTTGGCCGAAATTTTGACCCCCTCCGATCTTCTTGAAACTCTGGATTCTGACAGAGGGCCACGAGACTTCGACCAGCGCGCAAAAATGGAGGCTCTAGACCCTTCCAGAGCCGAGATATCGGATGTCAAAGTTTTGACCTGAAAAAAAAAACATAAGGGGTAACACTGTCGTTTTTGGCCGAAATTTTGACCCCCTCCGATCTTCTTGAAACTCTGGATTCTGACAGAGGGCCACGAGACTTCGACCAGCGCGCAAAAATGGAGGCTCTAGACCCTTCCAGAGCCGAGATATCGGATGTCAAAGTTTTGACCTGAAAAAAAAAACATAAGGGGTAACACTGTCATTTTTGGCCGAAATTTTGACCCCCTCCGATCTTCTTGAAACTCTGGAATCTGACAGAGGGCCACGAGACTTCGACCAGCGCGCAAAAATGGAGGCTCTAGACCCTTCCAGAGCCGAGATATCGGATGTCAAAGTTTTGACCTGAAAAAAAAATATAAGGGGTAACACTGTCGTTTTTGGCCGAAATTTTGACCCCCTCCGATCTTCTTGAAACTCTGGATTCTGACAGAGGGCCACGAGACTTCGACCAGCGCGCAAAAATGGAGGCTCTAGACCCTTCCAGAGCCGAGATATCGGATGTCAAAGTTTTGACCTGAAAAAAAAACATAAGGGGTAACACTGTCGTTTTTGGCCAAAATTTTGACCCCCTCCGATCTTCTTGAAACTCTGGATTCTGACAGAGGGCCACGAGACTTCGACCAGCGCGCAAAAATGGAGGCTCTAGACCCTTCCAGAGCCGAGATATCGGATGTCAAAGTTTTGACCTGAAAAAAAAAAAACATAAGGGGTAACACTGTCGTTTTTGGCCGAAATTTTGACCCCCTCCGATCTTCTTGAAACTCTGGATTCTGACAGAGGGCCACGAGACTTCGACCAGCGCGCAAAAATGGAGGCTCTAGACCCTTCCAGAGCCGAGATATCGGACGTCAAAGTTTTGGCCCGAAAAAAAAACATAAGGGGTAACACTGTCGTTTTTGGCCGAAATTTTGACCCCCTCCGATCTTCTTGAAACTCTGGATTCTGACAGAGGGCCACGAGACTTCGACCAGCGCGCAAAAATGGAGGCTCTAGACCCTTCCAGAGCCGAGATATCAGACGTCAAAGTTTTGACCCGAAAAAAAAACATAAGGGGTAACACTGTCGTTTTTGGCCGAAATTTTGACCCCCTCCGATCTTCTTGAAACTCTGGATTCTGACAGAGGGCCACGAGACTTCGACCAGCGCGCAAAAATGGAGGCTCTAGACCCTTCCAGAGCCGAGATATCGGATGTCAAAGTTTTGACCTGAAAAAAAAACATAAGGGGTAACACTGTCGTTTTTGGCCGAAATTTTGACCCCCTCCGATCTTCTTGAAACTCTGGATTCTGACAGAGGGCCACGAGACTTCGACCAGCGCGCAAAAATGGAGGCTCTAGACCCTTCCAGAGCCGAGATATCAGACGTCAAAGTTTTGACCCGAAAAAAAAACATAAGGGGTAACACTGTCGTTTTTGGCCGAAATTTTGACCCCCTCCGATCTTCTTGAAACTCTGGATTCTGACAGAAGGCCACGAGACTTCGACCAGCCCGCAAAAATGGAGGCTCTAGACCCTTCCAGAGCCGAGATATCGGATGTCAAAGTTTTGACCTGAAAAAAAAACATAAGGGGTAACACTGTCGTTTTTGGCTGAAATTTTGACCCCCTCCGATCTTCTTGAAACTCTGGATTCTGACAGAGGGCCACGAGACTTCGACCAGCGCGCAAAAATGGAGGCTCTAGACCCTTCCAGAGCCGAGATATCAGACGTCAAAGTTTTGACCCGAAAAAAAAACATAAGGGGTAACACTGTCGTTTTTGGCCGAAATTTTGACCCCCTCCGATCTTCTTGAAACTCTGGATTCTGACAGAAGGCCACGAGACTTCGACCAGCGCGCAAAAATGGAGGCTCTAGACCCTTCCAGAGCCGAGATATCGGATGTCAAAGTTTTGACCTGAAAAAAAAAACATAAGGGGTAACACTGTCGTTTTTGGCCGAAATTTTGACCCCCTCCGATCTTCTTGAAACTCTGGATTCTGACAGAGGGCCACGAGACTTCGACCAGCGCGCAAAAATGGAGGCTCTAGACCCTTCCAGAGCCGAGATATCGGATGTCAAAGTTTTGACCTGAAAAAAAAAACATAAGGGGTAACACTGTCGTTTTTTGACGAAATTTTGACCCCCTCCGATCTTCTTGAAACTCTGGATTCTGACAGAGGGCCACGAGACTTCGACCAGCACGCAAAAATGGAGGCTCTAGACCCTTCCAGAGCCGAGATATCGGATGTCAAAGTTTTGACCCGAAAAAAAAACATAAGGGGACAGCGCATTGTGTTACGGACCCCGGGGGGCCTGCTGAGCGCAGTAAAATAGTTTTTATCACGACAAGAACTTTAGTTAAAATGCCTATCAAATATACTACCTGAAACCTCATTCAATAGATTGCAGGCAGGATGGTGTCCAACATAAAAATGGTATAAAACTCATAGAGGTTTGGAACAACATGAGGGTTAGCCCATGATTTAATCACCCTGGCCACTAGCCATCCTCGGTGTATATGACATTCTTCTCTTGTCTTGAGAAGTGACGTGTGTGTGTGTGTTTGTGTGTGTGTTCTGACAGACGGTGGTGTTCGGGGCTTATCTGATCGCTCACGGCTTCTTCAGTGTGTACAACATGGGTGTGGACACACTCTTCTTGTGTTTCTGTGAGTCCCTCCTCTACAAGTCAATTGCTCATTTCACAGCTCATGTGACCATGGTTGATAACAGTGTGTGTGTGTGTGTGTGTGTGTGTGTGTGTGTTCAGTGGAGGATCTGGAGCGCAACGATGGCAGTGCAGAGAAACCTTACTTCATGTCCAAGAACCTGATGAAGATCCTCAACAAGAAGAACAAACAGCCCAAGACATGATGATGATGATGATGATGATGATGATGATGGTCTTCCTCCTCTCATGCACTGTCACTTTCAAGATCCCAAGACACTTTTAAACATCGTTATTCCCCATTTACACTTTATTTTTAGAGATGTTATCAAGCCTCGACGTCTAAAGAGTTCATTTAACTGATTTTACTGAAGAAGTGCCTGTGAATTTGTGTGATTTTATTTTGTGCCTGACACACTTTGTTGGAGAAACCAAACTGAGGATGTTTCAGTGCATGTGAGCCAAAGCCTTTTATTCTGTTTTTTTTTTTTTAGTAAGATATGCACAGTGAAACTATTTTGCGTGTATAATTGCCTGTTTATATGCAGATTAATAACTAACAAAAAGTTCTTCCAAAACTACTGTATGGTTTTTAAAGCCACGTTTATTTTTACTTTGTAAAGGAAAATAGTCTAATATAAGAAACTCCATAAGCATGAAGGAAAGAAAGCCTTAGTTTTGAATGTTTTATAGATACAGTAGTTCATGCTCGTTTCACACTGTTTTTATATGGTTTTTATTTTGGTTGTGTTTGATTTAGTGTAAACTGGAAATAAACATTTATTTAAACACATAGATTAATCTAATAAAAATGTTGCACATTATCAGGTGCTTATTTTCTTTTATATGTTTGCAATTGGTTACATGTATACGGAAGGCCTGAACCGCAACGTAAAAAAAACAACCTAAATTTGTAAAAAAATAAATAAATAAATAAAATAGATCGGAATGTCACGAACGTCGGAACGTCGGAATGCTTCGAGATTAACTTCGGAATGTTTCGAGATTAAAGTGTGTGGATGTGTGTTATATGTATTTCAGTGCTTTATATAATATACATGTATGGAAGCCCTGAACCGCAAAGTAAAAAAAAAATCCGTAAAATAAATAAAGTCGAAATGTTTCGGGATTAACGTTTCGGTCCAGGGCTTCTGTACATGTATATTATATAACGCACTTAAATACGTATAGGGGCCTAACACACATCCATACAAACACTTATAATATGTAATCTACTATATAGGCCTACTATAAAAAAAATAACCACACCAGTTGTATTAAATGTTTATTTATCAAGTGCCCACACCCACTTTAGTTTCTGGCTAAGGTTCTATCTGACATTTTTGTCAAAATTGAGTAATTCACATTTTCTTATTCTGTGACAACTTATTTATTTCACCAACGTTATGTGGTGTGTTTTTTTTTTAAGTTGTGTTCATTGTGGGACTTTTTATTGAAAAAACAAAAAGGTTCTATCTACAAAGTCGAACTCTAACTTGGCTCTATAAGGTTCTATCTGCATGAGCCAATCAGCACTTTGAACGCACCGAAGAGGACCAATCAGAATCAACTTTTATATGTCGGGTCGCCGGCTTTTTCCTTGAAGACAAGAAGAAACCACATAAAGGCATTATGCTATACATTTACAATAAATTAAAAATTCACTAAATTGTGTAGTCTTATGAAGTGGCTTAACTTTAAATTTTGTTATTTTCTTTATTGTGCATTATTGGTTATTATTATTAATAATAACTTTTATTATTATAGTTATTATTATCTGAATTATACAAATATGCAGTGAGTAAATTGAATATTTCAGAAAACCATTCAACATGCAAGTGTGTGTGTGTGTGTTTGTGTTTGTTTGAAAGTATGTGTTGTGAATTCTCTCCCTTTATTGAGTTGGTTACGTTGGTGACGTTTTAAGTTGCGTTGTACGCAAATACCGTAGTGCAGCGTTCTCAGCACGTACGGACTAAGTGTAATTACCTATTCACAGAGCCACGCCAGTTGAGCGATCATCTCGTGCACGCGTTCATGTGCAGTGTATATGTGCAAGAGAAAGTTTATGACAAAGTAAGTTTCCTTCTTTTTTATATTGTTAACATTGCAGTTTAAATACAATCTTACGATCTGTGCCGAGTTAGATAATGTTTGTTATGTTTAGCGATCTTTAATTTGATCCTGCTTAACGAGCAGAGATTATCCTGCTAGCATCGCGGCTTATTTTGTTTGTTTATTACATTGAAGTGAATTTCTTTCACTAATTGTCATTTAGTACTTCCAGTGATAATGAAGACCGTCCAATTTCTATAATTTACATTTGGTGTTTTGTCAATTTAATTGCATTATGCAGTTTATTAGGCCTATGTTTCTTGATTGATATATTTCATGTATCCGTGCACTCAACAGAGATGTTTATATTTGAGTTTGTAATTTCTTAAGTTGTTGAATAATTTAGTGAGTGAATATTTATTTCTGTTATGTTATTTTTTTTCAGAATGGTCACTCTTGTGCCTTAAACACTTCAACTCTCTCTGATGACTCCGACTCCTTGACCAGAGTTCTGCAGCGGTCAATAACATGATACTAGTCCACCAGACCAGGGACCTGTTTTAGAAAGGAGGTTAAGTGAAAACTCTGAGTGTGTTAACCCTGAAATGAGGGAAACTGGGTTTTCCGTTTCAGAAAGGGGGGTAAATCAAACCCGAGAAAGCAGAGTAAGTCAAACACGTTTCTGAAAGAGAGGTAACTTATACTGAGTGTCAGTTACCATGGTAACTTACTCTGTGAACCTAACCAGTCATTTTAACTGATGATGATAATAACTGTAATTTAAGAATGCAGTTTATATATTTAATAATTGTTTAATACCATAAACCGTGATATTTTCTGAGACGTTCTCTACTGAGAGACTCTCCCCACCCCTGCTGTTAAACAAGTTACTCAGCAAATTTTACCCATGTTTTGAATTAACTGCTTCTTACTTGAGTAGATTTTTAGACTGATATTTTTACTCAAGTAAAAATTTATCAAAGTAATTGTAGCAGACATTAGGTTGAATAACATTCTTCCAGTTTCACCTCTGATATTATAACAGTAAGTTACTCTAAAATAGTTATGAATTATTAACTACAAATGACATCTTCAATGGTGTAGTTAGATTAATGTAATGATTACTATCTCTAGAACGTATTGGTCTACATATTACTAAATCATATATCAACCTCAACCACCTGATAAATACAAGGAGGAGGGACAAGAAACTGCACTTTTGCTTTCAAATGCTTTCAAATTAACAATATACAATTGCATGAATAATTCTTGAATTGATTAAAGTGTGTAGAGGGAGAAGGTTACATAAAAAATACCTTTTAAAAATGTATGTTAAATCCACTATTGTTTTATACTGAATTGGTCTATAGTTTATGCAGTAGGCCTATTTATTGTAATTGCATCATATTTTATTTTAAATTACAGAAGAATTAAGAGTAATCCCATTAATTAAATTACAATATTTAGATTACTTAGTAATTAATTACACCCAAAACCTCTTTTTGTCTGGCGCTGTTGCAATGGTGACTCGTAATATATGCGCTCCATTGATAATGGCTTTTTATAGACGAATCCGGCGAAAAAACCGGAAGTAAGCGGGCGCCATTACTGAGATGTTACTGGGTAGCGTTGCTCCATTGCCTTCTATTGTTTTATTTGCAACTTGCGTCCACAGGAATAAACAGCCCGCGATTTACGACTGTCACTAAAGTTACAACGTTAGCCCTTGTATAATGTCGAGTGGGTAAACAGTTTCCGTTATAAATTGTTTCAATTGTGGCAGTAAAATTTCAATTTTGAAGAGAAAACATTGTGAATACCCCGGGTCGACTGCCCCTGTCAGGTGCCGTACGGTTTACACAGATTTCCTGGGCAGACGCGGACATTCGCGTATAATAATTACAAGACGCGGTACATTCGCGTATAATAATTATTTAATGACATAAGTAAAAATATATATAATAAATGTGTGATATAGTGATCAGCAAAATCTCCTCTCTTGCTATTTTTTCTATTTAATTAACATGCTATGGTCATTAAATGGCTTTCCTGAGCTAAATGTAACGTTATGTGACATAATTGTTCTCCTGCTGTTATATTGACCTCTTTCCATGGTTTAAAAACACTAGTTGGTCGATATTGTGTATACTTTCTAGCTGTAACGTTACCTTACCCATGCCCGTTGCAATGTAAAAATGAGATAAATAATGAACACAAATGAAAAACATGAATTTGTTTATTTGATTTCATTTATTTATTTATTGTTGCCAAATGGACAGATCTTTTTTTAGTTTATTCGGTAGCAAACGTTAGCCTAGCTAGCTTGCCAAGCTATTTTCATAAATAATCTGTAAGATCGTTTGTACCTTCATCTGTGACTGGAGGCCAGTGTCCAACATCATCAACCTAACAAGTCTGGCTGGCTGTAGCTGTCATCGAGGGTGCGTTATAACCTTATCTCCGAGGTTTGTTTACATACCGGTGCATATGTCTATGCCGGTGTGACAGCTCAGTAATGGCGTCGCCACAAGATGGCAGCCTACACAAGAACGCTCGTCGGATTCGTCTATAGTTGTTGTGCACGCGCTTAACTCAGAGTTGATTGAACTAACTCATTTCAGCTGTTCTGTAACCGAAAACTCAGAGTTTCCCATCTCAGAGTAAGTCAACTCAGAGTTCAAGCTTTAACTCACAGTTGGTTGAACCTCCTTATTGAAACGGGCCCCAGTTTCCAGTGGGGCAATCCCCAATAGTATGTATGTATGTGTGTGTGCGAGTGTGTACGTGTGCTTATGTGTGAGAAAGTGTGTTGGTGTGAGAGAGAGAGAGTGTGTGTGATTAAAAAGGAAGTCTGACATTTTTTGTGATTATTGTCACGGTGTAGTGTGGAAATAAGACAGACTGAGGCTGATACAAAGCTCCAATACAAAACATTTACTCAAAAACTCCAAACAGGTACAAGGAAGACTGACAGAAGATTACACACACTTTGTCCCCTTGGAAATATAAAGTTCTATCTGCGTTCTGAGCAGTTTTGTATGGAAGCTTGTTTCCGCCACTGAATAAAAAAATTAAATAAATAATTGCGACTTCTTATCTCACATTTCTGACTTTTTTTCTCACAATTGCGAGTTATTAAGTCAGAATTGCGTGATATAAAGTCGCAATTGCGAGATAAAAAGTCAGAATTGCAAGATATAAAGTCAGAATTGCGAGATATAAAGTCAGAATTGCTTGATATAAAGTCGCAATTGCGTGATATAAAGTCAACATTGTGAGATTTAAACCAGTATTTTTTTCCCCTTAGAATTGGCCTGATAAGTCGCAATTGCGAGTTTATATCTCACAATTCTGAGAAAATATGTCAGAATTTTGACATATAAACTCGCAATTATGTGTTAGAAAGTCAGAATTGTGAGATGTAAACTCGCAATTGTGAGAAAAAAAGTCAGAATTGTGAGATAAAAAGTCACAATTATTTATTTTATTTTTTTATTCAGTGGCGGAAACAAGCTTCCATAGTTTTGAGATATTAAGTTTTTGCATTACATATAGTAAAATTTATATGGGGAACAAGTTTCATTCAAACACGAAAATAACAGGGACCCTAAATGTATTCTAAACATACAATATCAAAATCCTCTCAAATTTGTAAATGGGGATTTTTGGAATGGGTCAAATGCAGATAGAACCTTCTAATTCTAAAAAAACACTTTTCACTTAGAATTATAAGGTTCTACCTGCCCAAACATTATTTGAACATTTAAATAAAAAAAATAAAAAAATTGTAACAATATCTCAATATGTGTTAGAAAGTAAAATTTTCTCCTTTCTATGACATTTATTTAATATTTTTTAGCACTTCCATGTATTTAGGACATTTCAAATTAAGCTAGGTGGGTCTAAATATTTTCCCCAGTGCATAATCTTCATTTTTGATATCAATTTGGTGGGTAATAAAACACATTGCAGAAATTATCATTTTAATCTTTAGGAATCTTAAAATCCTTAATATAAAGTGGGCCAGGTAAAATGGCTTTCTCTCTAGACCTCAATATGGCTGAAATAACATGCAAACGTTTATTGTTGTAATTAAGACCCCATTAAATAAATTGTTAAATATTTGACCTATAAGCCTAAATATGGTATAAATTAAGACATTTTAAGACTTTAAACACTGCAAGAAAATCGACATGCTTCAACAAATTAATTCATAAAGTTTAATAATCATTGAAAAATTATTCACTGACTATATAATTGTCACAGTCTTTGTCTGCACCATTCTGTCTTCGTCATCTTCACTACACTTCCCAGCATCCTCTGTGATAGTCTCCACACCTGAACTCACTCCCTCAATCATCGTCCTGATCATCTGTGTCACCTGTCGTCACCTCGTTAGTGTTCATTTGTGTCTGTATTTAGTTCTCTCTGTTTCAGTCTGAGTTTGTCAGTCCTTGATTGTGTTTCATGGATAGTGTGAGTAATCTTCTGCCAGTCTTCCTTGTACCTGTTTGGAGTTTTTGATTAACTGTTTTGTATTGGAGCTTTCAGCCTCGGCCTGTCTTCATTCCACACTACACTGTGACAGAAGAACCGACCAAACATGGATTTCCCTGCAGTAAGTCTAATGTGCCTTGAGCAGGAAACAGCTCTCTTGAGGAACACCTGGAGGTTTTCCTGGATTTTGTACCTCAAACCACTCTTTTGTACCTCACCAGCCTCACTCCAATGCCCGAGACCGTCCACCTGAAGGGTCTTCACCGCCTCTTCACCGCCTGAAGGGTCTTCACCGCCTGACGGGTCTTCACCGCCTCTTCACCGCCTGAAGGGTCTTCACCGCCTGAAGGGTCTTCACCGCCTGACGGGTCTTCACCGCCTCTTCACCGCCTGACGGGTCTTCACCGCCTGACGGGTCTTCACCGCCTCTTCACCGCCTGACGGGTCTTCACCGCCTGACGGGTCTTCACCGCCTCTTCACCGCCTGAGGCGTCTTCACCGCCTGAAGGGTCTTCACCGCCTGAAGGGTCTTCACCGCCTGAAGGGTCTTCACCGCCTGAAGGGTCTTCACCGCCTGACGGGTCTTCACCGCCTCTTCACCGCCTGACGGGTCTTCACCGCTTGACGGGTCTTCACCGCCTGAAGGGTCTTCACCGCCTCTTCACCGCCTGACGGGTCTTCACCGCTTGACGGGTCTTCACCGCCTGAAGGGTCTTCACCGCCTCTTCACCGCCTGACGGGTCTTCACCGCCTGACGGGTCTTCACCGCCTCTTCACCGCCTGACGGGTCTTCACCGCCTGACGGGTCTTCACCGCCTCTTCACCGCCTGAGGCGTCTTCACCGCCTGAAGGGTCTTCACCGCCTGAAGGGTCTTCACCGCCTGAAGGGTCTTCACCGCCTGAAGGGTCTTCACCGCCTGACGGGTCTTCACCGCCTCTTCACCGCCTGACGGGTCTTCACCGCTTGACGGGTCTTCACCGCCTGAAGGGTCTTCACCGCCTCTTCACCGCCTGACGGGTCTTCACCGCCTGACGGGTCTTCACCGCCTGACGGGTCTTCACCGCCTCTTCACCGCCTGAGGCGTCTTCACCGCCTGAAGGGTCTTCACCGCCTGAAGGGTCTTCACCGCCTGAAGGGTCTTCACCGCCTGAAGGGTCTTCACCGCCTGACGGGTCTTCACCGCCTCTTCACCGCCTGACGGGTCTTCACCGCTTGACGGGTCTTCACCGCCTGAAGGGTCTTCACCGCCTCTTCACCGCCTGACGGGTCTTCACCGCCTGAGGCGTCTTCACCGCCTGAAGGGTCTTCACCGCCTGAAGGGTCTTCACCGCCTGAAGGGTCTTCACCGCCTGATGGGTCTTCACCGCCTCTTCACCGCCTGAAGGGTCTTCACCACTTGATGGGTCTACACCGCCTGAGGCGTCTTCACCATCCTGGCAACGCTCTCAGCCTGCTCCGCCCTGGTCCTGCTCCGCCATGTCCACGTCCTGCTCCGCCCTGGAGGCTTCCTGCTCTAATTCAGCCATGCCCTCGTCATCCTCCAGGGTGCCCTCCTACCCCCATTGATGTTCTATGGCGTGAGGTCACGCCTTTGTAAAGGGGGGCGTTCTGTCACAGTCTTCATCATCTTCACTACACTTCCCAGCATCCTCGTCTCCACACCTGAACTCACTCCCTCAATCATCCACCTGTTCATCGTCCTGATCATCTGTGTCACCTTGTTAGTGTTCAATACAGTATCTGTATTCAGTTCTCTCTGTTTCAGTGTGTGCTGGTCGGTTTTTGATCATGTTTCATGGACAGTGTCTGTAATCGTCTACCTTTACCTATTTGTAATTTTTGAGTAAATGTTTGGTATTGGAGCCTCAGTCTGGCTTCTTTCCACACTACACCGTGACAATAATCACAAAAAATTTCAGACTCCCTTTTTAATCACACACTCAAACACACTCTCTCTCACACACACCAACACACTTTCTCAAACATACACGGACACACACACAAATACTTTCAAACACACACACACTTGCAAGTTGAATGGTTTTCTAAAATATTCAATTGACTCACTGCATATTTGTATAATTCAGATAACTATAATAATGAGAGTTATTAATAACAACTAAAACATTATAAAGAAAATGAATAAATATGAAAATAAGCCACTTCATAAGACTACACAATTTGGTGAATTTTTAATTTATTGTAAATGTATAGCATAATGCCTTTATGGGGTTTCTTCTTGTCTTCAAGGAAAAAGCCGGCGACCCGACATATAAAAGTTGATTCTGATTGGTCCTCTTCGGTGCGTTCAAAGTGCTGATTGGCTCATGCAGATAGAACCTTATAGAGCCAAGTTAGAGTTCGACTTTGTAGATAGAACCTTTTTGTTTTTTCAATAAAAAGTCCCACAATGAACACAACTTAAAAAACATCAAACAAGTCACAGAATAAGAAAATGTCAATAACTCAAAATGTCAGAACTTTATAATTCTAAGGAGACAACTCTCCATGAAACATAAATCAAGAACCAACAAGCTCACACTGAAACAGAGAGAACTAAATACAGATACAAAATGAACACTAACAAGGTGACACAGATGAACAGGTGGATGAACAGGTGGATGATTGAGGGAGTGAGTTCAGGTGTGGAGACGAGGATGCTGGGAAGTGTAGTGAAGATGATGAAGACTGTGACAGAACACCCCCCTTTACAAAGGCGTGACCTCACGCCATAGAACATCAATGGGGTGGGGGGGTGCCCTGGAGGATGGCGAGAGCATGGCTGAATTAGAGCAGGAAGCCTCCAGGGCAGAGCAGGACCAGGGCGGAGCAGGACCAGGGCGGAGAAGGACCAGGGCGGAGAAGGACCAGGTGGGAGAAGGACCAGGGCGGAGCAGGACCAGGTGGGAGCAGGACCAGGGCGGAGAAGGACCAGGGCGGAGAAGGACCAGGGCGGAGAAGGACCAGGGCGGAGCAGGACCAGGGCGGAGCAGGACCAGGGCGGAGCAGGACCAGGGTGGAGCAGGACCAGGTGGGAGCAGGACCAGGGCGGAGAAGGACCAGGGCGGAGCAGGACCAGGGCGGAGCAGGACCAGGGCGGAGCAGGACCAGGGCGGAGAAGGACCAGGGTGGAGCAGGACCAGGTGGGAGCAGGACCAGGGCGGAGAAGGACCAGGGCGGAGCAGGACCAGGGCGGAGCAGGACCAGGGCGGAGCAGGACCAGGGCGGAGAAGGACCAGGGCGGAGAAGGACCAGGTGGGAGCAGGACCAGGGCGGAGAAGGACCAGGGCGGAGAAGGACCAGGGCGGAGAAGGACCAGGGCGGAGAAGGACCAGGGCGGAGAAGGACCAGGGCGGAGAAGGACCAGGGCGGAGACCCCTCAGGCAGCCACGGCGGTGAAGACTCCATAGGCGGTGAAGACTCCATAGGTGGTGAAGACCCGGTTTGAGGTACAAAATCCAGGAAAACCTCCAGGTGTTCCTCAAGAGAGCTGTTTCCTGCTCAAGGCACATTAGACTTACTGCAGGGAAATCCATGTTTGGTCGGTTCTTCTGTCACAGTGTAGTGTGGAATGAAGACAGGCCGAGGCTGAAAGCTCCAATACAAAACAGTTAATCAAAAACTCCAAACAGGTACAAGGAAGACTGGCAGAAGATTACTCACACTATCCATGAAACACAATCAAGGACTGACAAACTCAGACTGAAACAGAGAGAGCTAAATACAGAGACAAATGAACACTAACGAGGTGACGACAGGTGACACAGATGATCAGGACGATGATTGAGGGAGTGAGTTCAGGTGTGGAGACTATCACAGAGGATGCTGGGAAGTGTAGTGAAGATGACGAAGACAGAATGGCGCAGACAAAGACTGTGACAATTATATAGTCAGTGAATAATTTTTCAATGATTATTAAACTTTATGAATTAATTTGCTGAAGCATGTCGATTTTCTTGCAGTTTTTAAAGTCTTAAAATGTCTTAATTTATACCATATTAAGGCTTATAGGTCAAATATTTAACAATTTATTTAAAGGGGTCTAAATTACAACAATAAACGTTTGCATGTTATTTCAGCCATATTGAGGTCTAGAGAGAAAGCCATTTTACCTGGCCCACTTTAGCTGGAATAAAGTCCTGCTCGGATGTATTACAGTGGCTGCTTTCTGTCTAAGCAAAGGAAAGATTAAAATGATAATTTCTGCAATGTGTTTTATTACCCACCAAATTGATATCAAAAATGAAGATTATGCACTGGGGAAAATATTTAGACCTACCTAGCTTAATTTGAAATGTCCTAAATACATGGAAGTGCTAAAAAATATTAAATAAATGTCATAGAAAGGATAAAATTTTACTTTCTAACACATGTTGAGACATTGTTACAACATTATTTTTTTATTTAAATGTTCAAATAATGTTTTGTCGGATAGAACCTTATAATTCTAAGCGAAAAGTGTTTTTTTAGAATTTTTTTTTTTCTGAGCCTTTTTTTTTAATTGAACTTTTTTCTTAATACAATAAGCAATAAAGAAATCCAACAAAGAGAAAATCAATGACAATCTCAAAGTGTGTTTTTTTTAGAATTAGAAGGTTCTATCTGCATTTGACCCATTCCAAAAATCCCCATTTACAAATTTGAGAGGATTTTGATATTGTATGTTTAGAATACATTTAGGGTCCATGTTATTTTCGTGTTTGAATGAAACTTGTTCCCCATATAAATTTTCCTATAGACAATTTCAAAAGATGTAAACAACACTGGTCCAGAAGCACTTCCTGTTTCAGTTTTTTAACACTACATAAAAGCTGGGATAAAATACAACCAACAGAACATTTAAAATTGTATCAAAAAGTTAAACAAGCATTTTTAAGATGTTTTCTTTACATGTGAAATAAAGAAAACAGTTACAAACTGAAACAGGAAGTGTTTCTGGACCAGTGTTGTATACATCTTTTGAAATGGTCTATATGTAATGCAAAAACTTTGAAGCTCAATATCTCAAAACTGCTCAGAACGCAGATAGAACCTTATAATTCCAAGGGGACGAATTATATGCAATTTAGCTACCAAAAGACTTTTATGGCGAAAAAGGCTTGTTACAAATATAATTAACCAGTGATATGCAAAAAGGAAAGACAAACAAGAGCAATTTTAACTAAAGTCACCCAAAATCATCAACGGATTCTGACCGTAAACCCCACCCACTTTTACTGCCGAGCAGCCAATCAACACGACCTGCATTGTGACATCATAAAAGTGGGCGTGGCCAGTCTTTAGACAAGAAGTTCAAACCGGCCAATCACTGCAGCGAGAGGAAATAAACACATTCTTTTTCACAGGATGTTTGTTACACTGACAAAACAGTTAAAACCAACAGGATTACAAACCATCACCTCTCAGCTGTCAATCAACGAGACGTTTAAAAACATCATGTACAATATCCATATATACACACACACGAGTAGCTGACGCTCCCCAACACTCGCATACCACATCAGCAGGATGAAAATTAAATTCACTTTGATAATTTTTTTATCTGTGACAAAAGCATAAATCACTCATTCACCCTGTCAATCATAACTGAATGCGTGTGAACTCACAATAAGGTGATTAATAACAGTTATGACGTACGCTGTGTGTTAGCGGTCATGTCTGCTTTACACAACAACACACACGGCAGGTAAAACTGTTGTGGAAACACTTCCTGAACCTCCAACCGCATCTCAATCGGAACTCACGTCAGAGTCGGATCTAGATTAGCTTATGACTAGTGTTAGCCTGTGAGGCTAAAGCTAAACCTTGAACACAATGCGCGAATCTCACAAAAACATGTTCAGGTCACATTTCACTCCAAAATAAAATGTTTCAGAACCTGCTTTTTACGATTTTAAGGATAAAAAAATGAAATCCTAAATTGTGCAATTGTTATTCCTATAATACATGCGGTCCAGACGCACAGCGTAACCCGTACGCCACTTCGTGTCCTCTCCTTTACAAACTTCTTTGGCATGAAATTGAAAAGCTACAAAGACTGCTAAATGAGTCTGGGTAATATTTCACCCCAAACATCACGAGAAAGAAAATACATTATGAGAATGAACGTGTGCATTTTCAGGACAGTTAATCACTACACAATAAATTAACACTATTCTTAGTACCATGATGGAGTTTCTTTATATATATATATTACATTATTATGGTAAAGACGACGCTTTAATGAACTTATGAAAGGTTGTTTCCGCCACTGAATAAAAACAAAATAATAATTGTGACCTTTTATATCACAATTGCAAGATATGAAGAAGAAAAAGACAGAACTTAAGACTTTTTTTCTTAAAATTCTGACTTTATACCACATAATTGTGAGATTATGACTTTTTTTCTCAGACTTGTGAGATATAAAGTCACAATTGTGAGTTATTAGGCCAATACTAAAGAAAAAAACGAACGTTTCTCCCCTCAGTATACTTTATATCTCTCAATTCTGACTTTAACACACAATTGTGAGATGAAAAGTCAGAATTGTGAGATAAAGTTGCAATTACCTTTTTTACTTTTCTTCTGTGTTGGAAACGAGCTTCCAATCGAGCGTGTTTCTGTTTAATCGTCATGAAAATAATGTCAGATTGCAGGTTTACTGAAATAAGTTTCTTTATTCTTGATGTATTTCATGAGATGTTCTGGTGAGATTCATCGACGGCTGTAGTGTTTCATCTTTCATCTACGTTAATACTGTCTCTCAACACTGATGTGTGTGTGCGAGTGAGAATGTATGTGTGTATGTGAGAGTGAGAGAGAGTGTGTGTGTATATATGGATATGAGACACAGACAGACAGGAGTCCATTTTCTGAAAGCACACACACATGAGACAGTGTCCTTGTCCATCATCTGAAGAGCTCACACACTCACTCACACACTCACACACTCACTCACACACTCACTCACACACTAAGCATCCAGAAGAAGAAGAAGATGGCCAGGAAGAGGAAGAGCGAGTCCTGCCAGTTGTTGCCATTGTTGGGATTGCCATTGCCTTGATGATCATAATGAGGATCTGAACACACACACACACACACACACACACACACAAAGGCAAAAGGCTTTAGAAACCAACCAAACACCTTTGACTGAGAGCATACATAAATCCTGACATCAAATTTTAACAATACAACCTTAAAGGTACTAGGGGTTGAACCGACTAGTCGATTAGTCGACCTTAATCCAATGCCGTGACGCTTTAAGCTTGATGTCGACGAGTCGCGTTGATCATGTGAAACTGTATGATTGCACTAATTTTGATACTATATGGCCGCGTTGCAAACGAGAACAGATGAAGAGGCCAGAGGGTCATTGCAGCAAGAAAGCAGCATTAGTACATATAACGTATGGAAATACTTTACTAACGTAGCACCACTATATTGCTGAAGATGAAAGTAAAAGCATGACGCACGCTCACTGTTTTACCAGGGAAAAAGCGCAGTCTTTTTTTTTAAATCATTCAAACATTACCCTATTAGTTTCATGTATTTATTTAAACATATTAATGCATCTCTAATTCACCCACACTCTAATTGGAATATTATTTTGTATTACTTAGATCCATCGCTAACGTGCATATGTGAATTTATAGCTTTTTTTTCTTTTTAAACTAAATGATTATGTAAACAGCGGGCTTCCGGCTACGTCGCCCGTGACCTTTTGAACGTAATCACGTATTATGTGACGTTACAAACGCGCCTCACAGAATAGAGAAAGGCTAGCAAATGTCCTTAGAAAAGTTACATTTTTGGAATACGTTTTGAAATAACCGATCGTTTCGCATGATTAGACCCTTATTCATCGGCTGGTGTTGTTTAAAGACATTTGAAGCTGCATCTGAAACTGTTATTAACTCTCTTTTGGACCTTGGACCGTTTGGTCCCCATTGAAGTCTATTATATGGAGAAAATCCTGGAATGTTTTCATCAAAAACCTTCATTTCTTTTCGACTGAAGAAAGAAAGACATGGACATCTTGGATGACATGGGGGCGAGTAAATTATCAGCAAAAGTTTGTTCAAAAGTGAACTACTCCTTTAACACACAATCATCTTCGTTAAAAGTAAAGAAACAAAATGATCTTACTAGTGCTGTCTCTCTTATTTCGGTCTTTGATGGTGAAATTAGCTGATGATCAATAAAATGCAGCTCATTACTGTTGCTTTCGCTGATGTGAACTCTGTTAAATCTGCATATAGCGCGTTGTTTGAAGATCTTTTTTTTTTGCGAAAACATATTTATGTGACCAGGTGTAAACGGAATCGATTTGATAAAGGTGTAAACGGCCCCATTATGAGCTGTCAGCGTCTGTATAATGTTCTGTTAATTAATTGCAAATTGTGGCACGTTGCAAATCTGTCACAACTCTTGTGTTTGTACGAATGACGTCAGCGACTAGTCGACGTCGACTTGACTTTCTCATAACAGTCGACTTAAAAAATCTGAAGTCGTTCAACCCCTAAAAGGTACACATATTTTAATGTTCCTCGAGGTTCACTTCTGATGCTAATAACGTTTTTTGCACAAAAAAACAAAACAAAACAAATTTGGGAGATTGATGAAATAATTGCTCTATTATAACGAGGAGGATGTTTTAATCAAGTGTGTGTCCTAAAGCAGACGCACTGACCTGGCCTGTGGAAGGGGTCGTTGGCGTTAAAGACTGTGGTGAAGAAACCGAACGGAAAAGCACCGATCCCGAACGACATGTGAAACCCTGTGTCGCCAAAACCCTGAAACTATTGAGCGAGAGAGAGAGAGAGAGAGAGAGAGATATGATCACATTAATAATACATTCATAACCACACCATAATGATGTCAGGACAGTCGCTCACCCCTCTGCTCTCAGGCTCTGTCCTTTGACCCTGAGGTCGTGGTGGGGTTTTCAATCTGTAACACACACGCACACACACACACACACGCACACGTCATCATATTCAAAACCATCAGCCTGCAGATACAATCACAACACACACACCCTCTCTCTCTCAAGCACAGTGCAAATAAATCAATAAACTGCTCCAGACCGCTGTTATTCAAATCATAAACACATGCAATCAAATCAAATACACAATACAATAAAAAATAGAAATATTTTTTATAGCAGAAACAGGGTGTTAAACAAACATATTAATTAGGGCTGTCAAACGATTAATCGCATCCAAAATAAAAGTTTGTGTTTACATAGTATATGTTGGCGTAGTGTGTATAATTATTGTGTATATATAAATAGACACACATGCATGTATATATTTAAGAAAAATGTGTTCTTAATATATCAAATATTTATACATAATATTAATTATGTGAAATATATATAAAGTATATACTTTCAGATTTTTCTTAAATATATACATGCATGTGTGTGTATCTATATGTACAAAATAATTAGACACACTTGACATTTAAGCAGCTGTTATACAGAAAAATACATTACAGGTGCATCTTGAGACAAAATATATTTTAAGATACACTTTCAAGTTATGAAGTATTTTTGTCTAGGGAATATATGTAGGTGCACTTTGCATAATTATTTTGAATATTTATAAATACACACACATACATGTATGCTACGAAAAAAACTATTATTTATATAGAAAATATTTATATTTATATATAATATAAATTATATATATGAAAATATTTCTTAGATATATACATGCATGTATGTGTATTTATATATATATAAATAATTATACACAGTGCACCCACATATATTACGTAAACACAAACTTTTATTTTGAATGCGATTAATCACGATTAATCGTTTGACAGCCCAAATATTAATATTACCGACAGTCTCATCTGACTCCGCTTCCGTTTCATTTCAGATTTATGTCAATCATCACACAAATATTTTTAATAGTTGTATTTAATGATAATAATATACTGGCCCAGCACTACAAACTAACCTGGACTGCTCAAATCCACACTGGTTTTGATGGTTATTTATTAACACAAATTATTCATTAATGTCTCAATCCTTCATGAGACCCAAAGCACACACACATACACACACACACACACACACACACACACACACACACACACAACATTTATGTTCTGAATGTCATGCTACTTCTGAAGTCTGCATTCATGGAATAACTGGACAACATTTGCCAGAATAACACGCTGACCCACAATGCAATGCACTGGACTTGCCCTTCCATATCGAGTGGCAACTTAAACATCCCTTTTCTTAAACATCTCCACCATGACTCACTATTTGTTACACAAATATTTCTGAGACGACAAATATTGCACTCACTGATTAAACATGCAACTTAAGGTCATGTGACATTGTAGCAAACTGATGTCGCCTCCAGCAGTCAGTAAGGCAGTGTGTGCACTAGTTAGGGCACTAGTGAGTACCTGGGATCCTCCTGACTGGTGCTGCCACGGCCGTACAGAGGAATGACTTTATCTCGACTGATTCCTGCTTTACACACGGGGCACTGCTGCCTGCTGGGACGCGTCTCCAGCCACTGAAACACACGCAACACTGATCCTGAAACAGGCTCTTATGCTCAGCACGGCTGCGTTCGTTTCATCAAATACAGTAAAAATCTGAAATATTATTGCAATGTAAAGCTGCTGTTGTGTCTAAATGTAATTTATCCCTGTGATCAAAGCTGAATTTCCAGTCTTCAGTGTCACATGATCCTTCAGAAGTCACTCTAATAGGAGGATCTGACGATCAAGACACAACAGGTGAAACAATATGGTGCAAAAGTTCATTTATTTCAGTAATTCAACTTAAAAGGTGAAACTAATATACTATATAGATTCATTACATGCAAAGTGAGATATTTCAAGCCTTTATGTGTTATAATTGTGATGATTATGGATTAAAGATATGAAAACTTTTTCACTTTTGACTTTGACTTTGGGGTTTTCGTATCTGTAATCCATAATCATGAAAAGTACATAAAGGCTTGAAATATCTCACTTTGCATGTAATGAGTCTATATAATATATTAGTTTCACCTTTTAAGTTGAATTACTGAAACAAATGAACTTTTACATGATATTATAATTTTTCGAGTTTCGAGTTTGAAATAAAACCTTCTGTAACATTAGAAATAGATTTTCTGTAACTTTTGATCAATTTAATGTGGCCTTCGTGAATAAAAGTATTACTTAAGTAAAAATATAGATTTATAAAATAAGATGACTGACTGTACATTATTCATTATTAAACAGTTTCTACTGTACATTATAAACTTGTATTATCTAATTATGTGTAAGCATGTAATCCCACTCAGTATGAACAGATAATAAATATATATATATATATACACACATATATATATATATATATATATATATATATATATATATATATATATATATATATATATATATAATACACTATAATGTCCATTGTTATATTAGTTATCTGCAGTACTGTAACAAGTGTTTGTTGTTCTGTGAAGCTACGCGTGTTTTCAACGTCTGTGTCATTTTACTCATCACACAACATGGCACACACACACACTCACTCACACACTCACTCACACACTCTTACCTGATGAAGACAAGGCCAACTGCACGAGACGACAAACCAGGAGAGACACAGAGAGAGAGAAGTCAAAGATTAGTGAACTCATCTATGTTATTTTAATAGCCAATAGTGTTCCTGAAGCTCATATAGTAAAGCATGACGCTAGCAACACAAGGTCATGGGTTCGATTCCCAGGGAATGCATTAACCAATCAAATGCAATCCAAGTTGCTTTAGATAAAAGGCATTAATGTGAAATCTTATAGTTGTAATGCAATCTGTGCTACAGAAAATTACACTCATTATCTCTCTCTGTATATTTACATATTTCTCTAAATGTATTTGGCATGAAAATTAAAAGCTACAATACGTTGTGTGGATATAAAATATTTTTCAGAACTATTAATATTCACCGTAATAAAGTTTCTATGAAATTCAAGATTTTTTATTATTATCACTGTAATGTAAAAAATACTAACACATCACAGTAAAAAAAAAAGAAGATTATAGTCATGAGATTGTAGGGAATAAATATTTTCAATTTTCATGAAAACAATTTCAAAGTGCACATTCTAATTTTACAAATATTTTATGTATTCCTTACTGAGGTAAAATATGCCATGACACTAGAGCATATACTAGAGAATAATATCACTATAGCCCAACAGTCCCGTACCGGAAGTAAAAACTCCATAGAGAAATATTTTATAAAACAATAACTTATAAACCTTCAAAGTCAAACTCGATGCTATTTCTGCAAAGCTTTATTTAAAATAATTGTGTTTAAAAATGGAGTTCCTGGTGGAAAAACTAGTACTACATTACCCATGATGCCCCAGACAATTCCACTAATCAGAGAGTTAAGAGATCTCTTTAGCTCCTCCCACTCCCATGAAGAATTGCACTCAAAATACTTGAATAGATATGAATATTTTGCAATAAACTTAAAATATCTTATTTTTACACATATATATTATCAACATTTGTAAATGAGTAGTTTCGCAGTGCCTCATGGGATTGTAGTTCTCTCCCTCAGTAAAGCCATTAAGTTCACAGTCTTTGTATTTTTGTCAGATTTTCTACTTCAAATCAGTTTGTAGTGTTATGATTCTCCCCGTATCTGCTTATAATGCTTTAACAAAGGCTGTTTTTAAATCCCTATGGGAGAAATGAATGGAAAAAAAACACTTCTGACGGGTTTGTTGCCTAAATATTGAATAACTCTGAGATGTTTGTCATGCACACAATCACAAACACAATCCACAACATGCTGAATGAAGGGTCGTAACGGCACAAGCGGGTCAGTGTTACGTGTGCATCTATTCTTACTCCTCCTCAATCCTCCTGTGCAGTCTAATCTCTCATTAACCTGATAATCTCACGCCAACGGCACTAAACACACATGAAGATCTCGTCCGAGCGAAGCTACGGCCACACATGAACACGGGTCCAGCACAAAACAACATGCTTTAATCACATTAACTCATCAAGCCCTTGCATGAGCGAGTGAGGAGCAGAGACACATGTTTGTTTGTTCAGATTTCTATCTGCTGCTCATTTCTGAAAGAGAGAGAAACGTTCCTGGCTCAAACACACTAAAAGATCACATAAACACACCTATTGTTTCATATCTAATACAATATCTAAGGCCTGTAGCCTAAATGATCAAATCTTTGCTCAGACTCTTCATAGTCTTGTAAGATAATAAGTGTACAAACGTCTTTCAGCTCGAGTCTCTCTGTGTCAAATCTGCCCTGATTTTATCAAGGAAACGCAGGAATAACTTTGATATTGTTAGTAATATTTCAGCTGAACAGGTTTACTTGTTTATCCATCATCGTTTATTATCAAAATCATGAGTATCAAATATGATCAACAGGTTTATAAGTTCATCTGTCAATCATCATTGTATTGCATTTGGTTTGAAACCTACAGGGCATTTCTCATAAAAATAAGCATTTAATCTTGAGACATTATTGGCAGATATTGATATTTATGCATTTCGTGTTGTGTTTTGTCCATTTAAACATCAACATCTGCAAAAACATCTCCATATTCTCACTATATGAGACTATATGAGGACTAAAGCCTGATAAACACAAACGCAAACTTTCTTTAGGTGTCATCAAAAGGTTCAATATACCTAAAAAAGTTCAATTTAAAAAAAAATCAATCGATTCATTAATTCATTCGTCTGACTATTATGGCATATGTAAAGCATTACAATGATATAAACTCTCAGATGACTGTCATGAGGAGCTTCACACAGCAATACACACTTAAAGTGACCAGCAATTGCAGCAAAACACCACAGAAAGACAAGAAATCATGTGATTTTACAACTGCAAAACCATAGCATAATAATGCAGGTACTCATTCTGAATATTTCAGTCATACTCAATTCATGTTTACCACAATTTTACCATAACAACAACTGCAGTACATGTCTTTACTGTGGTGTTACCATGGTTCAGTAATACTGTACTCGTATACCATGGTATTTAAACGATAATGATGTTGTGATGTACTTCAGTGAGTCTGAAAGTATAAATCTATGTCAGTGAAGGAAGATAACCCGTTCCTACACGACAACAGTATCGGAAGTGATTGACAATAACCATGCTGAATTAATGAGATCAGATTCTTCCCTGTCGACATGTCTGACTGTCAATCATTCACTGTTGTTTTCTGATATGATGTGTTTGTGTTGTGAGTAAATAACAAAAACAGCAGGTATTCTCAGTAAATGTAGGTTTGGTTGCTATGGTAAAGGGTCTCGCTATTGTCAATCATTTCCATGCTGTGTGTGTTGTTAAGGCTCCTACTGTTATGATATTGATGGTGATCGATTATCGATAAGCTGTAACGTTACCAGAACAGGTGTCCGCAGAGGCTGATGACCGCGTCTCGGGCGGTGTCCAGGCAGATGTTACACTCGAAAGTTGCTCGATCTCGGTCCCGCTCGCCTTCCGCGCTTCCTCCGGGCCCTGCTCCGCCTCCGCTGCCGGGGACTCCCGCTCCTCTGGCGGTCGCGCCGTCACTCGAGCTCCGCTGCTGCTCTGCGGCCTCCATCCTCTCGCGCTCTCACTCACTGCGCGTACACTCCTGTTTCGCGCTCTCGCGCGGACGTGACGTATTGCCAGTCACAAGCCCCTCCCACTCCGCTGCAGCACTTCCGCTGACGCGACGTAACTTATTCTTTCTTTTTTTAAATAATATTTCAAGAAACAGATTATTACATATTTTGATTGTAGAGATAGTAATTTGTGTAATATTGTAAACATTTTTATTTTACTAGGCAAATTTCATATTCACAAAACTAAATTTTCTAAAGCAAAGCCATGTTTTAAATGTACTTTGAGTCTTTGATAAGTGTTAAAAATAAGAAAGCTATTTCAGCAACGGAATTATATTCTAAAATATTTAAATGAATATCTAAGATTTATTTCTCTTGTTATAGTTAGTTTAAAAGACTGTCTATTTAAGTTATTTTTTTTTAATTTACCTATTTTTTTTACTATTTATTTTTTCAATTATCTTATTTTGAGGTTTATTTGTATTTTTTTGTATAATTTATGTTTACGAACTGTGATGATTGTATGTTTGTAATTTGTATTTTAATAAAAAAAAACATCCGTTTTAATGGGAGTTAAATTTATTATATATATATATATATATATATATATATATATATATATATATATATATTATTTAAAATATGTCCAAGTATGTTCAGTTAAGACATTTTATATATTTCAGTTTACCTGTAATGTAGACATATGCCATTAAAGAATTGCTGACAATAAAAAAAAAATATATATATATTTCAATCATTGATAAGAATGTTAACTTCAATGTTTCATGTTGCATGATGCGTTGCAATAATTTGGAAAATATATGTGAATCGTTGTTTCTAATGTATTAATATATAATTTTGGGTGGAAAAAAATAATAGTAATATTTCAAGTAAAATATTTTGTTGTATTACTGCACAGTGTGACATTTCCATGACAAAAGTTAAAAAATAATAAAATAAA
The DNA here is from genome assembly GCA_038021265.1 of Cyprinella venusta. Classification (NCBI taxonomy): domain Eukaryota; kingdom Metazoa; phylum Chordata; class Actinopteri; order Cypriniformes; family Leuciscidae; genus Cyprinella; species Cyprinella venusta. The sequence goes on from CM075878.1 coordinate 31,354,123, forward strand.
ATAAAAATAGTGTGTGTTCAAAGTTAATATAGTCTTTTTTTGTGTGAGTAAACACACGTCATCATTATAATAGTTTTTTGTTATGATTTGTAGCCTAGCATAACCTCAAAACTACAGACGGCCTAAAAGCCACTAAATAATGTCAAATGGGTTCTGTAGTCTCAGTTTGCAGGAAATATTCTCTCAAAGTTACGAACAAACCTTCTGCCAGTAATGTTAGCGTTGTTTCAAAAGTATCTAATAATGTTCTTATAAAAAATTAGCACAAATATCCTATCGTTAATGGAACTTTTTCCCTGAAATGTCAACGGTTTAGTTGGATGTTCGTCTAACATTTATAAAAGCCTGCTTGTTTCGGGGAACATTAAAAAAACAACATTCCCATCATGTTTGCAAAATGTAATGTTCATTTATTACACTACTTAGTATTAATTACGAAAAACAGTGTTTTAAACTGAACGCTTAGAGAACATTCAGGAATAACATTTTCGTTACTTCTTGGGAGAGTTAGCAAAGATAGTTTTGTATGTTATTTCTGATCCATACTTAATATGCTGCCCTCTCCTGGTTACAATGCGGAATTAATATGTGCCTTACTCACTTTTACAATACGAGTTTTCTTCACTTTTATCATTCTCATTTTCCTCAACATATCAAGAGTTTGCCATTTTCACCATGAAGGATGGACATTAAAGGTCAGGAAGTAAATATTAGTAAGTATATGTAAACACACGCGTTCGTTTGCACACAACCTAGAGGAGAGAAAACAAATGTCAGCACTTCAGATGAAAGTACAGCAGAGAATGAATAATTATTTCAAAAGTAATTATTAGTGGATGTAAACTCATGCCTTCGTACACTACCTGAACAGACACAATAATCCATTTCCCATTCAGCTGAAAGTATAGCAGATAATGAATAATTATTTCAAAAGTAAAACGTGATTTGTGTGTTCATAAATATCTCATCATCCGATTGAGATGTAAAGACTTAATGACTGATAAGTTGAAAGTATCTTGACACAACAACTTGTGCAGTACATTTACTATTTATTACTATTATATGATTGAATTCTATTGTTTTCAAATACTTTTTCTTTCAGAAGAAGAACAGCAGAAATACCTGCATTTATAAACCTGACAATAAGTTTCCTACATGTTATATAATGTATGGACTCACTTTGTAATGATTCATAATCATCCAAGTCATCTAAAACAGTGGTCCCCAACCTTTTTTCGTCTGTGACCCCCTTTTTCCCAAGAAAATATTTTAGGGCCCCCCCTTCACATTTAATGATATTATCGCTCTTGAAAAGCTTGCAGCAATGATAACAAAATATGTTTGTTTGTTTGTTTGTTTTCCAAACAAACGGTATGATTATGCACAAATAATAGCCTATGATATTGAAAATACAATGACTAAAACATCAGTAGGCCCTTTGAAATTTAACAACGTAAGCCTAGGAGAAGCCTATTCCTGTCTTTTTAAAATAGTTGAATGAATGAATGAATGAATGAATGATCGCGAGGTGCGATCGTAGATCTGAACGCCCGCAGCATAGAGGAGAATGAGTCAACTTCTCTGGAAATTTATTAAGCATTTTGGTCATGAACATGTAGTAAAACGATTGACCTTTAAAAAAGGGTTTTTTTTTGCCTTTTTTTTTTTTGCCTTTGGGTTTGGACTTAAACTTCATGTTCCGACGAGTTTTGAAAATTCTGCACACACAGTAAACATCAGAATATCCCTTCTTCTGTCAATACATTTTCCAAAATATAAAACTTTATTACAGACACTCAATTTAGGTGGTGTTTGCTCAACTCATTGACGATTGACCGCAGTACATTCAAAGTAAACGTAACCGGAAGTAAGTGGAATGTATTGTTTCCAAGCGAAAGTGCGTATCGAAGCTCAGTGCAAGTAGTCCATGGACGACTAATAACTTTTTATTGAGCAGAGTGTTATAAACTCCACACTATTATCGGAGTCGGAAAGTCTCTTGAGTTAGTGTTAAAACTAAGTATTTCCCAGCCAAAAACAATTCTTGTTTCCAAAATAAACATGCTCTTCAATTGAATTAGTCACTTTAGTTTATTTGAATATAATCAACAACCTTAAACATTATCATATAAATACACATTCTTTTAAAATGTTAACAAGAGTAGGCTAAAAAAGATGTCCAGTGACAATTTTGACCAGCAGATCGCAGAAATACAATGAACAATTCATTCATTTGAACTGTTTCCTATGCAAATGCATTTAAGTACTATAGTTACGCTCCATTCATTTCTTGTTTCGGGGCAACTCGACTAACAGGACAGGAAGTGATCGTTCTTCAGCACACGGAGGAGCTTCCTGCTGCTGCCGAACTCATACACATTTGTCCCACTGAAGAGATAAATGTTATCTGGAAGAAAAGAAGTCATTGAGTCTTTGTATTGTTACAGATCTTCAGAAAGGAAGTTAGAAACACCTACCGTCGATCAGATGGGCTGCTGTAACCTCTCCAGTCACTGCTGGAAATCCATCTTCACTCGTTTGGGATTTCCATCCATCCTCTTCATCATCTCATTACAGCTAACAAAAAATAAAATAGGGAAATTATACATTCGATCTTTTCTGGGGAAATTTTAAGGGCTTTTGTATGTGATCCAGCACTTGACCCACCTATAGTAATATTTCTCAAAGAAGAGAAGTGTTTTTCCTGAGTTTTTGTCGTGGACGGCAGCACTGATTTTTGTCACAGATGGTGGCAGACCAAAGCTGCCGAGAGGCTTGGGATAGCCCAGCTCAACAACGTTGCTTTTAAAAGCCCAGACTTGTTTACATATAAATAAATACATCCCATAAGGTTGTTAGTGTTTTTTTCCTGAGGATTTTACAGAGATTTTAAATTGGAAAAAAGTGCAACACCCACTCTTGAAGAAATTTTAATTGATTAAAAGCGTGTGATTATATATCGGCCAACTAAAAACATTTCAGCTCCCCCATCCCCCCATAATGGCTGATCCATTTCCTTTCCACTTCTTACAAACAGATTTCCATTCGCCATTCTTGTTTTAAACAATATAAAATTACATGCAGGACTTTAGGTCTGCGCTTTAAGCATTAACCCTTTATCAGTCACACTAAGAAATAAATATGCAAAAAAAAAAAAATTACATAAAATGGTGTTCCTTAGTCCAAATTTAGCAACTTTTCAGTTTGTTTGTTTTTTCAAATGACCCAATCAGGAAGCAGATACACATGTCAACCAGCCGCTTGACTTGCCCATTTAGGGTAATTCACGGCATGAAGTAACTAGTATTCGGCATTCATAGATTTTTTTCTTGTGTGAATCTTAAGTTGAATATTTTTTCATATAAAAACAGTAGAATATGTTAACAATATAATCCATTTATTTTAAAAGCATGTTCTTATTATAACAGATAAAATAAAAACATTGTAAAGTGAACAGTAAACAATATAAATCAAGAAATGTAACACACAAATACAATACTAAATGAATAATTACAACTGTAATCACTAAATAAGTAAAAATATTTACTATAAATAAATAATCTCATTGTGCATAGGTCTCATCCTTGCCTTACTCTTACCTCATCTCTGGTGATATGCAACAAAGCACTGGTTTTTGTGTATAGTGCTAGAGGCAGATCTGGGGTGTCCATAAAATGTACGGCAGTCCATTATGTCTGAAAGAGATGGAACGTAATAAACATTACTGTACAGTGTAGGGTCGCAAACTGTGTCTTGAGTAATCAGTTCATCAGGTACATCTATCCATAATAAATGCACAATTGTCATATTGATAAACTGTTCTCCCAACATACAGGCACATTATGATTTATTTTAATTTGTTAAGAAAAAAATTTAATATGCTAAAAAATACTCTTTGTACTATGTATGACAAACCGGATAACACTCAACCATGAAATTAGATTAAGAGACAGAAAATTGGACAAGAGACAGAAAATGTTGAAGTGTGACTGATAAGGTAAGTTTACTGTGCTAAATAAAGCCAAAAATGTCCAACCATCAATTCAATTACAGTCTCATTATCGTGTTATGTTTGTCAGATTGTTGAACAGAAAAATGTAATGTTTATTCCCATCGAGACAGACGTAGTTGCAGCTATTCAACAATGCATAACGTAGTGTTAGTCAATAAGCCTCAGCTATGATGACTATTGCAGAAATAATGAGTAGGACTAATGGTTCATTTCGTAATATGTAAAGAGTAAACAGTATTACATTTAGAATCTGAAGGTAAACCACAGGCCGTATAAATAAGGGTAAAATAAATATAGTCTAGCAAAGAAATAGGCCGCATGATCCTGCAGGGTGTATTAGAGTCACGATCGCGCTGCTGTGCTAATGTAGCTAGTGTCCAGTTCAGTGTTTACCCTAACCGAGCGGTCACACAACTTTTCCGAGGCAACAGAGAGATACATTTTATTATCACGTTTCTTCCATTCAACAAAAAGATAATCATTAGGAAGTCTAGAACATGAAATCCAACCAAAAAATTTCTTACCTTAAATTTTCGCGTCACTGGCAGTCATTGATTGAAGGGAGATCTTCACAACAATAAACTTCCGGTTCAGATTCAGCTCGCCTCAGCAACACATATTTTAATGCAACATTGCCACCCAGTGGATATAATTGTCATTACACATTCTATTCAGTGAGAGGAATAAGAAGTCAACCGCACAATGCACGTTAAAGGGTTAAAGAAAAAATAAATAAATAAAAAAATAATAAATAAAAACAATAAAGAAATAATAAATAAATAAAAAAAATAAAAAAATAATAAATAAAAAAATAAAGAAATAATAAATAAAAAAAATAAATAAAAATAAAAATAATAATTAAAAAAAATAATAAATGGGTCCAAACTTTTTCCCCTGGCAACGCAAAAGGCGACACGAAAGGGCCGTCTACCGCGCTGCCAGGGCCCCCTGGCAACGCAAAAGGCGACACGAAAGGGCCGTCTACCGCGCTGCCAGGGCCCCCTGGCAACGCAAAAGGCGACACGAAAGGGCCGTCTACCGCGCTGCCAGGGCCCCCTGGCAACGCAAAAGGCGACACGAAAGGGCCGTCTACCGCGCTGCCAGGGCCCCCTGGCAACGCAAAAGGCGACACGAAAGGGCCGTCTACCGCGCTGCCAGGGCCCCCTGGCAACGCAAAAGGCGACACGAAAGGGCCGTCTACCGCGCTGCCAGGGCCCCCTGGCAACGCAAAAGGCGACACGAAAGGGCCGTCTACCGCGCTGCCAGGGCCCCCTGGCAACGCAAAAGGCGACACGAAAGGGCCGTCTACCGCGCTGCCAGGGCCCCCTGGCAACGCAAAAGGCGACACGAAAGGGCCGTCTACCGCGCTGCCAGGGCCCCCTGGCAACGCAAAAGGCGACACGAAAGGGCCGTCTACCGCGCTGCCAGGGCCCCCTGGCAACGCAAAAGGCGACACGAAAGGGCCGTCTACCGCGCTGCCAGGGCCCCCTGGCAACGCAAAAGGCGACACGAAAGGGCCGTCTACCGCGCTGCCAGGGCCCCCTGGCAACGCAAAAGGCGACACGAAAGGGCCGTCTACCTTCTGATGATGGCTGGATGAATTAGGGTCGAATTACCTTCTGATGATGATGATGATGATGATGATGATGATGATGATGATGATGATGATGATGATGATGATGATGATGATGATGATGATGATGATGATGATGATGATGATGATGATGATGATGATGATGATGATGATGATGATGATGATGATGATGATGATGATGATGATGATGATGATGATGATGATGATGATGATGATGATGATGATGATGATGATGATGATGATGATGATGATGATGATGATGATGATGATGATGATGATGATGATGATGATGATGATGATGATGATGATGATGATGATGATGATGATGATGATGATGATGATGATGATGATGATGATGATGATGATTGATTTATTATTATTGATTGGATGGATGGATGGATGGATGGATGGATGGATGGATGGATTGGATGGATGGATGGGGTCCTCCGGCATTTCCTCCAGACCTCCGGCGTTTCCTCCAGACCTCCGGCGTTTCCTCCAGACCTCCGGCGTTTCCTCCAGTCCTCCGGCGTTTCCTCCAGTCCTCAAAAAAGAAAAATCACATTCAGTCACAAAAGCTAGTATAGACCATTACAACACAAAACACTACATTTTATCCAACAGCTTGCAGTTTCCACATCCCTAAAGCTAGTTGGGGACACGAGCTCAGAGTAGAGCCGCTGCTCCTCCACATCCAGAGGGGTCAGCTGGGGCGGCTCGGGCATCTGTTCCCTTCTCATCCCTTCCGAACATCACATAGTGTTATTCCTGTAAAACATGTGAGGTGTTACCCTAACAACAAGCCTTGGGTTACAAAAGATCTGAAACATTGTTTAAATCTTTAAAAAAATGTTTTTTTTTTTAATGGAAATAGATATGGTTTTAACCTTTTACAGAAAGAATTTAAGGTAAAAATTAAAGGGGCCAAACATCAATATAAACGTAAGGTTGAGGAAAAGTTTACAAGAGGTAATGCACGGATGGCCTGGCAAGGCCTAAATACTATGATGGAAGAAACCAGAAGCAGCACAATATTGCTCCTGAGGTACTGAGGGAATGTGCATCTCAGTTGAAGGATGAGTTGACACAACTTTATCAGCTGTCTCTGGACCTTAATGTTGTACCACAGTCCTGGAAGGAGAGTCCCATCATCCCGTTACCAAAAAAGGCTCATGCTGAGGAACTTGAAGACTATAGAGCAGTGGCCGTAACATCAGTGCTCTGGAAATGTATGGAGAGAGTGGTTCGTCAGCAACTCTCTCAGGCAGTGACTGGCAAACTTGACCCTTTACAATTTGCTGATGAAACGGGGCGTTGAGCTGAAGATGCCGCCCTCACTCTGCTGGACAGGGCTGAAAGCATTTGTGCGTTACAATTTTATTGATGGACTTTTCTTCTGCATTCAATACTGTGAATATAAACACACTTCTGAGGAGCTACAGGTACATCAGACCTTGATCTTGAGGATTAATTGTTTTTTAAGAGACCGCCCACAACATGTGATGGTAAATGGCGAAAAGTCAGAGAATGTGCTTTTAAAATCTGGTCTCCCACAAGGATGTGTTTTTATTTATTTCTACTTATAAAAACGAGATAACCTGTAATAGTGATCACCTGATGCTTATAAGATATGCAGATGATCTGGCACTGGTGGGACGTGTGCCCACACAGGATACCCAATCACTGGACATTTTGTTGATTCTCTCGTAGCCTGAACGGAGGAGAATTCCTTGCAGCTTAATATTAACAAGACCAAAGAAATGTGTTGTGGGGCTAATAATGCAGGTATACTTTCTAATCCTTTGATACTTAATGGAGGGGAAGTTGAGCAGGTGGGGTCCTTTAAATACTTGGGTACAGAGATGGACTCCCAGTTTAAAGTCGATATGCACTCAGAAAGTTTTTTTAAGAAGGCTTATACCACGGGCTGTTTAAATACTCAATTCTGATTGGCTGGAAGGTGTGCAGTAAAACTCTTTAATGCACAGGTAGTTCCAGTCAGTTTGAAATGAATCCGCTTCTATAAACCATAGACTGTAAAAGAAAACAAAACATTGGTAACCATAGTAACAGTTACGCTTACAAAAAGATTCATAATTTATTCAAATAAATGCAATCCGATGGCTCTACTTTATTTAAAGTGGACGGAGTAGAACTAACGAGCCGTAACTTAAGAAAATAACAGTCATTTTTACACGTGTGTTAAAAAAATTACACTGTTAACATCAGTTATAGCTTTAACTTCTTTTTAACTTTGCAAATAACCGAGGTATAAGCGGGATAATCCACGGCTAGCCATGCTTTAAATGATTTAATGCACGACCTAGAGGCAACCACCCTCCGCTTCGCGTCCTTTAATGCATGGCTAGCCGTGGATTATCCCTTACATATCAACGTCTAGGTTTATTGAGGAGTTTTAATATTGGAAAGGACATTCTGAGAGTGGTGTATAAATCACTTACCGAATCTGTGCTCACTTTCAACATTGTATCCTGGTTCAACTCTCTATCTGTCAAATGGAAAAATAGACTTTTCAGGATTATAATTATGGCTGGTAAAATTATTGGTGGTCTGGTAGATGATATAAAGTACCTTTGGTGAAAAAGGCCAAGTATAAGAAGACTTTTATTCCAACTACCAGTGATATTTTAAATAGGAAATGCGGTGTATTTTAAATTGTGTGGTTGTCTTTTGTATTGTACCGTTTGTTGAGCCTCTGTCTAACAATCTAACCTCTGTGGGATAGACAATAGGCTCTATGCACAGCTCCACTACTTCCTGAACTTCAGCCAGCTTCTTATTTCCTGTCTGTCATTATTGGACACATTGATTCATTCAGGTGTGTTTGATTATTGTTGCTGTGACTACTGAGGTCAAGCACACCTGAATTAATCAAATTGTCCAATAATGATAGACAGGAAACAAGGAGCTGGCTGAAGTTCAGGAAGTAGTGCAGTTTTGCATAGAGCCCATAAAGCTTTTGACTTGAATAGATCACATTCAGCAACAAAAGCTAATATAGACCATTACAACATAAAAGACTACACTTTATCCAACGGCTAAAAAGACTAAAGAAGAAGAAGGCTAAAGTCATAATGTGTTGGTTTTTAATGAATGAACCTACAGCACTGAGGCCACACAGAGATCCTGCTCCAGCAGAAACCATCAGAACGTTTCCGTCCGCAGGAACAGCCGTAGCTGGAGAAAACTGCAGAGACACCTGGAACAAGGACACACACGCTGTAGGACACACACAGACACTCCTAAATTGAAAAATAGCCACGTCATACAGTACCTGGATCTGGAAACACATGTCGACGTGTCAAACGGCGCATTAGCAGCAACTACACTCTCACTGGGAAGAAGATGAAGACCAGAATCTGCACTGCTGGAGCCATATCCACACCGACAGACAACTGGAACAACACACAAGACAACAAAATAAAGCGTCACTCACTTGGCACAAGACTCAACTAAACCAGAAACAAAGCGCTTTAGGTTAAGGTCTCAGATCAGTCATTGAACTGCCCTTACAGAAACAACTTACCGGATTTTTTCACCTTCTTGGTCAGCAATAAAAGCCGATGAGGAAGTGTGTACATCCCCATCGGAGCCTCTGGGTTTAACTTGTGAGAAAGCTCCAACATCAGCTCCTTATCTTTGTCCTATTAAAACAAATCTGCAAAGAAAGAAAAGTGCAAAAAGCTGCATTGGCTCCATTCAAAGTCTTACACCCGAAGCGAACTCACCTTCACCACGAGCAGACTGGACTGCAAGACAGACAGGAATAAGAAACATTTAAAAGCAGTCATTCAAGTTGAAATTTCTGCATCTTAAAAGAACCTGCATTTAATTTGCTTTTCATTTAAAATGGTGAAACATCTGCTCTTACCGTTTGATCAAAAGGCACAAATTTTGGGATCCATGGAGGAGACAACTCTGAAATGAACTGCAAAGACACCAACAAACTCACATATATTGCATAATGCATTTGAAGATGATAGCTTGAACCAAGGGTCATTCACAGCTCACCTGTTTGTCCTGGATTGTAAACAGGTTTGTCTGTTTGGATGAAGGTCAAAGGTCACGTCTGAACATGATTTTGCTCTCTCCAGTCGCTCTGAAGACCTTCCCTTGAACAAAGAGGAAGATGGCCAGCAGAGACACTTTGGATTTCCACCCCACACTCAATCACAGTGGAAAAAAAAAATAAAAATATATTAACCACACTACGGGGAAATACACAAAATCAAATTATAACCACTGCCAACCAATATAAAAAGTGATCCAATAAAAAAAGAAACACACAAACTACTCACATGCAAAAGATTTTACACTTGTAAAACAAAGGTACATATTCATAAACTAAAGCAACGAACACTTTTACTCAGAAACAAAATTAACTCAGTTTAGACAGAACTCAAAACAATAAAAAATAAAGTTACGTCTACAAGAGCTATTCAATTGAGACTCACCCAGGCAAAGCAGCAGTGCAGTCACACTAGCAGGTTTAAATATATCACAGGAACCCTTGGACATTATCACACCAGTCAAAGATTTTAAAAAAAACATTTACTTAGAATTAAAAACAAACTAAATTAACTTAAAATCATACATACCACAGGAGGTTTGCAGCACTGCACATCGTCACTCGCCTTATGAGAATTCAGCCACTTACGAGACAACACACTGAAAAAAATGCAAGCAATTCAGTCCCACATTAACCAAGAAAACCCTTTAAAATACAGAAACTTACCTGGCAGATAATGCAAGAACCAGAGCACACCAGAGAGAAAACCAGAGGACGTATCAAACTCTCCTGCAAGCCACAAACATGCTAATGCAAACATATCAAACAAGTTTGAGCTTCAAATCAAACGCGACTACACTTACCATACTCACAGCCTGGAGTTTACAATGGGCAGGACCCACTGAGACACATACCTGTCCAACACAACCACTCACATTTTTGTACTCCCCAAACTGAGCACTGATAGGATCACAGAGGTAGCGTGACAGTGATACGAACCAATCACAACAAGAGCTAAACATCTCCCCGCAACATTCGGCACTGATAGGCACACCAATGTTGCCAGGGTAGCGGTTTTTCCCACACAATTGGGCTATTTAAAAAAAAAGAGTTGATGGAAAAATTACGGAGTTGCGGGTTGCGTTTTTTAAGCTATATTTATTATGTACAAAAAAATATAATAATTAAATTGTAGACAAAGAAAAATTAAAAGGCAACCGTTTATTAGTGGGTGTTGATCCCGGGAATGAATATTTGGCAACAACCACAGTGGCGTCCGGGCGCTATGCGCAGGCGCTGTCCATGGGCGGGCGAGTGGGCACGTCACATGTGTTTTTGACGTAACATCACAAATCTAGCATCATCACAACACATCAGTGTTCCAAATGATGATAGAAAACGTTCTGCAAATATTGCAAATGTGAAATCAGAGTTCACCACAGTGATCTAGTCGCTTATGCTGCGACTGAATAACATAAAAAACATTATTTGACACATGCAAAGTTCCGTTCTAAGAACTAATGTTGCTGTGAAAGATGAAGCTGCTGCCCACATTGCTTGTCACTGAAGCACTTCAACTGTTGATCATTTAGGAAGTGACTACTAGGTCCTATAGGGTCAGAAAATAAGAGAGGACAAGGTCTTGACCTTTATTGAATGAGATTGTGTTTCAGTGTGTGATATTAAGATTTTGGGTGAGACAAAAAGCCAAAACTTTAAACTTAACACACACACACACAACACACACATAGGCTATATTAAAATAACCAGGTTAATTTTTATTTAATCAGGTTAATCTGTTGGGATCAAGTTCTCATTTACGGGTAAAACTCGAAAAATTTGAATATTTTGCAAAAGTTCATGTATTTCAGTAATTCAAATTAAAAGGTGAAATATATAGCCTATATATATATATATATATATATATATATATATATATATATATATTAGGGCTGTGCAAAAATTAATTGCGATTAATCGTATCCAAAATAAAAGTCTGTGTTTACATAATATATTTGTGTGTGCTGTATATAATTATTTTGTATATATAAATACACACACATGCATGTATATATTTAAGAAAATGTGTTATTTATATATAAAATATTTATATTTATATAATATAGATTATGTATTTATTTATATATTTACAGAATTTAAGCACAAATAATTAATAAATATATACATGCATGCATAGGTATTTATATATACAAAATAATTATATACAGCACACATAAATATATTATGTAAACACAGACTTTTATTTTGGATGGGATTAATCGCAATTAACTTTTGCACAGCCCTAATATATATATATATATATATATATATATATATATATATATATATATATGTCATCATCATTATGCTTCATTATACTTTTCAAAGGGCCGATATTTCTGTATTTAAAATCCTTTTTTATATATTTATTTCATGTAATATTCAAATTTTATTTTAAGGCTAATTTGTGGGAAACCAGCTGTTGTCTAATCTGATTGGATACTGGAAAATTGGGCTAGTTTTCATTCCATTTGGGCGGGTTTTCAGTTGTCATTAGGCTTGAAATATCAATCAATCAATGCTATGTATAATATGCCGTGTAGAATTAAGGAAGTTCTGAAGGAGAAAGGGGGTCAAACACAGTATTAGTAGGCTATAGTGTTCCCAATAATCCTTTAGGTGAGTGTATAATAGTTAACAAGAGCTGGAAGTGAAAAACATGCTATACACACATATACAGACAGTAATGGTCCAACCTAAAAAAATGACACATATCATATACTGTATAAGACATGATGATATTGAATAATGCCAGAGATCATTTAAATATCAAGTTGTTTATTTTGCTGCATCGTAAATCATAGAGTCAAGAAACAACTGAAAGATCATGTTACATGAACATGAATCGTGTCCATTACTTTCTTAAGAGTTTTTGTAAACAAAATACAGCAAGAAATAACTCTTTTATCAGCATATACACCTATAAATCCATAAATAAATAATCCATTTCTGCCTTCAACAAATAATATATTAACTCACATTTCATTCCACTAAAAATTACAACTAAAACTAACTGATCCATTTCCTTTCCACTTCTTACAAACAGATTTCCATTCGCCATTCTTGTTTTAAACAATATAATAATAATAATAATAATAATTTGTTACATTTATATAGCGCTTTTCTCAACGCTTTACATAGAGGGGGGAATCTCCTCACCTGGATGATGTGACGGCTGCCATAGTGCACCAGAAAGCTCACCACTGACACCACACACAAGCTTACTGGTGGAGAGGAGACAGTGATGAAGCCAATTGGTATAGATGGGGATAATTAGGAGGTGCATTGTGGGAAATAATCCCTTTGTATCACAATAGTTTGGCCATGATGGACAGAGGCCACTGGGCAAATTTGGATGCCGGGGTTACACCCCTACTCTTTCGAAGAACATCCTGGGATTTTTAATGATCACAGAGTCAGGACCTCGGTTTAACGTCTCATCCGAAGGACGGTGGTCTTTGACGGTATAGTATCCCCATTACTAAACTGGGGCATTAGGACCCACACAGACCACAGGGTGAGCACCCCCGGCTGGCCTCACTAACACCTCTTCCAGCAGTAACCTGGCTTTCTCAGAAGGTCTTCCATCCAGGTACTAACAGACTCAGCCCCGCTTAGCTTCAGTGGGCAACCAGTCTTGGGCTACAGGGTGATATGGCTGCTGGCAAATATATACAATTACATACAGGCCTTTAGGTCTGCGCTTTAAGCAAAAATAAAAGACAAAAATAAAAAATTAAATAAATTAATTAATGAAAAAAAAATAATAAAATAAAAAATGAATAAATAAAACTAACTAACTAAATACATAAATAAAAAATAAATATAAAAAAATATTTTTTTTTAAATTAAAAAAAAATAAAAAATTAATAAACAAAAATGAAAAATAAAATTAAAAAAATTTTAAAAATAAAAATTACAAATAAAATAAAAAAAATAAAAAATAAAATAATAAAATAAAAAAATACAATAAAAAATAAATAAATGAAAAAAAAAAATAAATAAAAACCTTGGGGTTGCCATGAGAGTAAATGAACAAACAATGTCTTTACATTAAAAACAAAAAAAAAAAAAACACTTTACATTAAAAACAGATGATTTTAAGTTCATCTGTTTCTATATAATAATAAATGATGATAATAATAGTATGTTTATTTTATATAGCGCCTTTCAGAGTTCTCAGGGTCGCTTTACAGTTAAGTACAAATAAATATGACATGGAAACAATAAAAATAAATTGAGATAGTGGTACATAAACATAAGGGAAACAAGTAGCGAATAAAGAATGTATATCTTTCAATGGAAATAAATGCAAGTATGGTGAACTTTCAATATAGCTTTACAGAGAAATCAGTTAAATCCAAGAATTATTGTAGGGCTATTTAATTACTTTTTTCTAACATGCTTATTGCTCTGTGTAGTATTTCTGCATTCCAGCATTATTAATATTATTTCTGCAAAAATATTACATGATTTTTATTTATGAAAGTCTTTGGTAGTGCTGTGGTGAATTACTCAACTGTGTAATTTTAAATCTAGTAAACTACTCAAAAACACTGTTCACTTCATTAACGATAACGAGACGAAACTCGTTTAATCATGACGATAATTTTATGATCATTGAAATCAATTTTAAGCTGTAAACGCTGTTACCACAGTTGAGAGAAATTAGTTTTCAAACTAAATGAAATTAATAAATGAAAATAAATATCCGTGAGTCTGTTAATTAATATATCCCACATGTATATCACCAAAAAACATGAACAGTGAATAAATGCAATAACTATATTAATGATATGAAATGACAATACAATCAAAAAGCCTCATTTGCCAGTTAGTGACACATTAGTTCTCTCAGCTCAAAGGGTTAAACTGAGGAGGTTAGTGTTTTAGCGATTAGTGTGGATGACGGCCCCTTTAAGCGTTGCCAGGGCGACCGTGTGTGTGTTTCCGCCTTTGCTCAGCGCATGCGCACGGAAGAGTCGCCCGTCCGAGGCATTTGACGAACAAACATTTCGTGACTGTCTGTCATTCACGATGGCGCATTACAGAGTGAGTAAATAAAACTCGACATTTATTCACGTAAAGGTAATGTTTTACTAGAACAGAAAGCGTTTGAGCTGTTATTTAAGGTAGCTTTTATAAGCTATATATCTTTCATGGACGTAGTGAAAGAACGTAAACTTTGAACTTACAGTATAAATGTGTGATAAAGTGTCATGTTTGGATGTTTTATCTTCGTTAAGGCCGCTGGTGTTTTAGTGTCGGTTCTCCTGAAGTTCACACAGCTGAACCGAATCTCATTAACTAGAGACACCGTCCACTAACAAACACAACGCTGACTCTAATACACGACACTTGATACAGAAGCTAACAAAGTAACATTTAACGTTAGCCACTTTAAATGTTATTCAACTGCTCAAACGTAAATATGTCTTCTGTGAATCCTCTCAGACTCACAGCTGAATGTGTGTGTAAATGTTTCACCTGCTTCAGCTCGAGGGTGGGGAAAGTTACTCACTTTGTTCTGAAGTGGAAATAGTTTAAGTCTTCTTGTGTGATGTTTGCAGGCCTCCGAGTCGAAGCGAGAGCAGTTCAGGAGATATCTGGAGAAGGCCGGAGTCCTCGACAGTCTCACCAATGGTAAAATCGCTCTTCAAACCAGTATTAATCAAACATTTGCATGAAGCTGATTTGACCTTCTGTATTTCAGTCTTGGTGGCTTTATACGAGGAAACGGAGAAACCCAACAATGCCTTGGAGTATCCTTTACTGCCACTGAAACCAAACGCTTCTCTGCTGATCTGAGACCAGAATCGGCTGTTCTCAGACCAGGATGTGCTCAAATCTACTGATTTGAGACCAGAATCTGCTCTTACCTGCTGCTCTGAGACCAGTATGTGCTGAAATCTGCTTTTCTCAGACCAGAATCTGCTCTGTCTCATCATCACAACAGCTGTTTCTGTTTAAACTAATGTAAAGCAAAACTAGATCCCATTGTTTAACGTAACCACTCTTGCATTCAGCTGATTAATGATGCCTTCCTTGGTTAATTTCAATAGTTTTTATTTATTTATGAACAAGCAATGCTATAGATAAATAATATATTTAAATCACTTCTGACTGTTGCGTCCAAGCTCGTGGTGAATTAAAGACACTGAATTAAAAGAATAATGTTTTAGCTAACAGTGATGTGAGTGTGGTTTTCATGGTCCTGTCCTGGAGTCAGTGTGACTAAGCCTTAACTAACCCAACTCCAGCTTCATCAAGCATCACCTGGGCGTCGCGGGGCCGGAGGAGGACGACTCTGAGACTCTGCGTCTGGAGCTGACCGACTTACAGAAGAAATACGAGCAGCTCCTGGCCGAAAACACGGATCTGAGGAACCGGGTGAGACTATTACACAGCTCGTGTTCACTGGAGTTAGGAGTGTTTAACAGGCGCCTCAGCTCATGGTGTGTGTGTGTGTGTGTGTGTGCTTCATCTACAGCTCCTGCAGTACGAGCCAGCGCAGGAAGAAGCAACAGAATAAAACCTCATTGCCATTTTGAAATGCCTTTCTTTGCATTTGTAAAAAATATTATTTGTTCCTTAGTGTTTGTTTTGTAATACAACGTCTAAGAAGTGACAATTTATGTTCAAGTTTGTGCCTGATATTTAATAAAAGTATTTTTTGCACTGTTCTTGATTTGTGGATATTGGAATAGTAATATTAGTAGACATTTATGAAACTACAAACATACAATTCATGTTTAACTTACAACATTACTTATACACTTGAAGAACATAATAAAATTAGGGCTGTGCAAAAGTTAATTGCGATTAATCGCATCCAAAATAAAAGTCTGTGTTTACATAATATATTTGTGTGTGCTGTATATAATTATTTTGTATATATAAATACCTATGCATGCATGTATATATTTAAGAATTATTTGTGCTTAAATTCTGTATATATATAAATACATAATCTATATTATATACATATAAATATTTTATATAGGAATAACACATTTACTTAAATATATCCATGCATGTGTGTGTTTTTATATATACAAAATAATTATATACAGTACACACAAATATATTATGTGAACACAGACTTTAATTTTGGATGCGATTAATTGCAATTAACTTTTGCACAGCCCTAAATAAAATGCATATTTAAAGACTTTAAACTAGACCTTGATGCTTTAATTATAAAACTTTATTAAAAACAAAGCTTCAGAACATTTCTTCTGAGTGTTGGTTTTGGAAAAATATTGATAAAACGTTTCACATTTTAATTGTCAAATGTCTTTGAAGGCGAAACAACTACTTGGATACAGGTGCATTGTGGGAAATAACCCCTTTGTATCACAATAGTTTGGTGTGTATGTTTGCCTACCCTTACAGAATCTGCAAGATGATTGATTTTTTTAAAAATTGAGGAATGACATTTTTCTCCAGTATGACAATTTCTCATATTTGCACAACTTCTGCAAGGGGGTGATAAACGATTATACAAATTATATACAAAAATAACACTAAGACATTTACATTATGACAGAATGATCACTTGTGGGTGTACTATCCCTTCACCAAAGCAAAACAAAGAGACAAAAACCTGTCACGTGACCTATAGCGTTAAAGGAAAACTCCAACTCCTCCAAAATAACCATATATGGACTTTACAATGCCTAGTTTAAATATGCATATCCTCTGCATGTCATTTGCATATGATTATTCATCCACGTGATACCATGTTAAAGTACAAGACATTAGGGAAATATGAAATACAGATGTGCGTGTCACAATAAAATATTCTTTTTTTAGTAGCCTATATAAAGTGTTTTTTGAATAAATAAATCAAATAGTGTAAAATACATTTTCTCAATCTGTTCCACTGGCCAAATAGTATTTTTAATTAATTAATTTGCATGGAGCGATTTTGTCAGACAATCTGCTATTATCATGATTAGCAATTATCTCGAGTTAAAACATTAAAACACAGCGTACCAGAGGGAAAGCATTCAAAAGCACTGCATCTACAACCAATATATATTTCAATCTATTGAATATTTACCCTACCGGTTAAAAGTTTTAGATCAGTTAGATTGTTTTTATGTTTTTAAATAAAGTCTCATCTGTTTACCAAGGCTGCTTTATTTGATGAAAAAAAAATGACAAACAGTAATATTGTGAAATATTATGACAATTTAAAATGACTGTTTTCTATTTTAAAATGTAATTTGAAAGTTGAATTTACTATTGCTGATTACACATCAGTTTTCAGTGTCACTTGATCCTTCATAAATCATTCTAATATGCTGATTTTATGCTCAAAAAACATAAACTATTATTTTCAATGTTGAAAACAGTCGTGTACCATTTTTTTCCGCCAAAATTCTATGATGAATAGAAAGATCAAAAGAACAGCATTTATTTGAAATATAATCTTTTCTAATGTTATAAATGTCTTTTCTGAAACTTTTGATCAATTTAACTCATCCTTGATGAATACAAGAATTTTACAATTCCTTTCCCCAAAAAATAAAAAAATAAATTCTTAAATTTTCGGTCTAAAAGTGACCAGACATTTAACTCCAGCTCACCATCGGTGTCGCCAATCCCGTCTCCAGAATGTCCGGACGCACGGCTCAAAGTTTGCTCAAAGGTGCGCACATCCTCCCGTCAAGTTTGCTTTTTATAGATCACAGCCTTTGCGTGGAAACTGGCGTACGTCCGTTCCCAGCCCCGTCTTGTGCCTAAAGTGTTAAAGAGACAGAAGAGTATCATGAGGATTGTCAGATCTTCAGGTCTGCTCGTCTGCGGCCGCTGGCCGGGGATGCTCTCTGTCGACCCGGAGAGACGCCGGGACTCTCCACAGAACCGTGGTGCCGTGACCCAGAGCTCCGCTGCGCCTCAGAGTCGGGTGTGTGTGTTCTGCCGGCTCTCCTCAGGTCGGACATGGACACGGCCCGTCCGCAGCGAGTCCTCGCGCTCGGGTCGGCCTCAGGCCCGGTGCTGTCCGACCCGTTGCCCTCCATCACGGTGCTGCAGTTCCAGGCCGGGCTCACTCTCCTCTGCTTGCGCGGTGCCGTCGGGCCGGGCGGAACCGAGCTCTCGGACTCGAGCCCCAGCGGAGAGCGGGTCCCGCTCGTGTTGTTGGAGTTGCTGTTGCGCTCCAGCGGACCGAGAACGAGGTCCCGGTTCTGCCTCTGCGGGTCCAGACCCGGCTCGCCCTGCACCGGGACGAAGGTGCACAGGGGGTTGATGAGCGCGGGGTAAATCGTGGGGCCGTTGCCCTGCTTTTCCAGGAGCGGAGCGAATCCGCCCGGGACCGTGGGGATGGTGGCTTTACGGCCCTGGCTCACGCACACCTGATGCGCCACCGAGTTCTTCTTGCCGCAATACTCCCCCAGGTCCTCTTTCAGCTGAGGATAGTAGTCCAGGAGTCCCGCCTTCAGTTTCTTGTAAGCGAGATGCAGGATCTCCATCAGGCTGAGGAGCAGGGACACGGCTGCGATCCCCTGCATGAACACCATGAACACGCTCTTCTCCGTGGGCCGGGAGACGAAGCAATCCACGGTGTTGGGGCACGGCTCCCGGTCACACTTGTACAGCGGCTCCAGGTGGTGCCCGTACAGCAGGTACTGGCCCAGCATGAAGCCCACCTCCACCACGGACCGGGTCACGATGTGGGCAACGTACGTTCTGAGCAGAGACCCCCGCAGCGGAGCCTTGTTGAGCTTCCCGGTCTCCAGCTGCCTGAGCTCCCGCTCGACCCGACGCCGCGGCTCCAGAACCTCCGGGTCCGTCGTGTCCAGCTCCCGGCGCGGGGCCACTCGCTTCTCCAGGTCCATCATCTCCAGCTCCCGGCGCAGGGCCACTCTCTTGCAGTGCCTCTCCTTCTCCAGCACGCGCAGCCGGTATATGGCGTGACCCATGTAGACCAGCGAGGGCGAGGACACGAAGATGACCTGCAGGACCCAGTAGCGGATCAGGGAGATGGGGAAGGCCCGGTCGTAGCACACGTTGTGGCAGCCGGGCTGCTCCGTGTTACAGATGAAGTCGGACTGCTCGTCGTTCCACACGTCCTCGGCCGCCACGCCCAGAACCAGCATGCGGAAAATGAAGAGGATGGTGAGCCAGATCTTTCCCACCATGGTGGAGTGGATGTGGACCTCCTCCAGAATTCCCCCCAAGAAGTTCCAGTCCCCCATCCTCCTGACGGGCCGAGAAACAGCTCAGTCGCGCACACAAACACCACACATGCCAATCTGTGCTTGAACAGGGGCTACACGTGCCGTACATCTAACCTTACTGAAGCTCGTCTATTAACGTGAAGCTGATGACAGATGATTAAAAATGTGCAGTACTCACCATTTGAAACAGTCACTTCTCTCAAAGATATAAAAACATTAAATGAGAGAAACTGAATCCAGCAAATGGCATAATCAAACTACATCTGCTTCACTATGAGCTGAAAGAGACTGGTTTGTCCAATGTAGGTCGCTGGTGACTTTATATCCTGGAACAAGTGATCGATGCGGTGTTGCGTGCCGTGGCTGTTAAGGCCTGCGGGTCATCTGGGCACTGAGACGGGCAGCACCACCGCAGTCACGAACTTCACGGTTTATTCATGGCATTCAGCTGTGGACTGAAGAGACTCGCTCAGGATCTGCTCGCCTCAACGTGGAAGAGCAAAAACAGCGACCAGGCGTGATGTTACAGGGAGACTGAGTCTGTGAGACTAACTAGTTCTCCATTCGTCGATACTTATTATCCTCATTAATGATCAATCGGTCATGTCCGATTTCATACATGAACTGAGTCCAATCAAGATTTCCCCTCAAGCCGATGTCTGTCAATGTTTTTAAACCCATCTTTGAAGAATCAATGGCCAGAGCGCACGGCGCTGTTCTGAGTAGGCGGAGCTTCGGCACCTCTCAGCCAATCAGAGGAATGGCAGGCAATAGATCGTGGGAAGGGTTTTGTTGTCGTGAAACGGCCTCATTGATTTGCTGCTCTTATATGCAGTTGGCTGTTCTGTTCTACACAAACTACGATCACGTAATGCCGTTACGTTATGTGAAGTCATCAAAGGACACTCGTCTAGAGAACATGACTAATGGAAGCTAAGGACAGAATAAATCTATTATATTATGATAAACTTCTTGTTTGATTATTCATGATATTCCAAATAGTGTTTTTTCCTAACCCTAGAGCAGGGATGGGCAACTCCGGTCCTCAAGGGCCGCTGTCCGGCAGAGTTAGCTCCAACCCTAATTATGCACACCTGAACAAGCTAATCAATGTTTTCAGGATTACTAAAACTGTTTTTATGTCAGGGTTGGAGCTAAACTTAGCAGGACCGTGACCTTTGAGGACCGGAGTTGCCATCTCTGCCCTACAGCACAAACATATGAAGAATTCAGATGCAAAAGCCTCTAAGTGCCATTTGAAATTTTACCATTTTTTATCAAACTTGTATATTTAAGTTCAGTAATTTCACTTAAATGACAATTAATAGGTAATCTTCATTGCCATTCAAGTGAAATTACTGAACTTAAATATACAAGCTTGATAAAAAATGATCATTTTAGAAGAAAATTTCAAATGGCACTTAGAGGCTTTTGCATCTGAACTCTTCATATTTTGACTTTCATTGAATAGAGAGCTTTTTGTTTTTAAAGACATTTTTCATCCACATTTTTTTGTGGTTACACAATCCTACAGATTCAGATGGAATGAGGGTTGAGTCAATAAGAAAAAGTTCATTTTAGGGTTTCGGAAACTCAATCAGAAGGCTAAACTTAGCTCTGTCGTGTGACGTCACATGTCCGAGGGGATCGATCTAGACGTAAGAACACAAGTGCACAATAAGTGCTAAACAGTAATAGAGTAATTTCCTTAAATCATGCCGCAAGATCTGAGGATAAAATGAGATCAACATCAAACTGATGAACAAGAATTTTATTTCATTTTGAGGTTACATGTAAAAGGCCTGCAGATTTTAAAAGTAAAAAACACATCCGAGACGCTCGTGGAAGACCGTTTTAAATGGATGGCCATTACTGGTCAATTAACACAAATCTCATACAAAAATATTGAAAGCCACTTCCATCTCTCATTCTGTCTCAAATGCTGCTGCGCTTGTGAACTAAACCCAGAAGACGTCTTTCGCTGAACACTTCAATGCTAGAATGAACAGACATGTGAACGTTTACTAAAACTGGATGCAGGATGACTCTTCTCCTTATTAAAAGAAATGGACCGACAGCTGAAACGGGCAGGTTTATGACCGCCGGTACGACTTCACACTGCATCCCAAACACTAAACCGAGAAAACAAACAAAAAAAAAGAAAACCACCCATTGAGGACTTGTGTGGTCTAATGCCCCCAGGACTTGCGCCCGGCCCAGGAGCGCGAGCGGGACCGTGAGCGGGACGGGGAGCGGGACGGGGAGTGCATGTGTGTCTTGCCCAGAGCAGACTCCTGGTTCTCCATGTGGAAATCGTTGGCCTGGCGTGGGCTGATGGACTTGGAGCGGGACCGAGCCGCGTCAGACTCTCTGCGTCCGGACCGGGCCTTGGAGTGAGAGGGGCTGCGGGAGCGCTCGTCGACCCGAGAGCGGTGGTGTTCACGCGCAGACGGCCGGTGCCTGAGGATCACATGACCATTACAATACTGCAGGGCAACACACACACACACAGCACAACATGTAAAGCGCATTAAACACACAGCAGTGCATCAGTTTCTGCTCCAGTAAGTCCCTCCCCTTCCGGTCGGCCACCATGGGACCTTACTTCGGAAAAATATTGAACGGTAGTCAATGGTGAGAGACAACAAATATTTTGATCTGGTTTGAATTGTGCCCTGAATTACACATATGGTGTTTGTCAATTTAAAAGATACATTTTAAAGTAAAGTAAGTCGCAGTTTGATGTAAAACCGTTGAGGTATAAGACTGTGAAAATACGTAAAACTACAAACCCCAAAGGCGCACATTTTCTCTCAATGACTGAAGCTAACTTTACTGAGGCTGTCTGTCATTGTTTCTACAGTCTTACGTTATAATCTCAACTCAACTTTTATTTGTAAAAGCACTTTCAAAACCATTAAAATGGACCAAAGTGCTGTCCACAGGCAATAAATAATACACAGAGACATAAAATTACATTAAGACATGACGCCCCGATAAACAAAACACAAAACACTTGCAATTCACGGACCTACTCAGATGCCAAAGGCTTGGTGAAATAAATAAGTCTTCAGATCCTTTCTAAAAATGTCTATGCTTGACGACGATTTAAGAGACAATGGCAACACATTCCAGAGTGCCGGAGCCGCAACGGAAAAGGCGCGATCTCCACTACGCCTCAGGCGAGACCGAGGGACAGTTAGAAGCATTTTCTGCGAGGAGCGTAGATGCCGTTGAGACTGATACAGGCTTAACATGTCCTTTACATATTCAGGCGCTAGATCATGTAATGCTTTAAAAACAAATAATAACACCTTGTATTGTATTCTATATTTAACAGGTAGCCAGTGGAGAGATATCAATACAGGTGTTATATGATCATATTTCTTAGTATTTGTTAAAAATCTCGCCGCAGCATTTTGAACACGCTGAAGGCGAGCAACCAGTGAATCACTTATCCCAAGATAAAGAGCATTACAATAATCTAACCTGGTTAAAACGAAAGCATGTAAAACAATCTCCAAGTCCTTATATGAAAGGATTGGTTTCAGCTTGGACAATTTTCTCAAGTGAAAGAAAGAGGATTTCACCACGCTATTAACTTGACGATCAAAGCGCATTTCGGAGTCAAAAAATACTCCAAGGTTCTTCACAAAACTATGCATGTTGTTAAACAATTGTCCATAATTACCAGCTAGATCATTCCCAAGCTCCTTGTTCCCAAAAATGATAAACTCAGTCTTATCCTCATTTAACTGTAGGAAATTATTTGATAACCATCCCTTTACCTCAGTCAAGCAATTATAAAAGTTATTAAAAGATATACAGTCATCACACTCCAGAGGAAGGTACAGTTGTAAGTCGTCAGCATACAGGTGGTAGTTAATATTATGCTGCTTAAAAATATACTCCAAAGGTAGCATATATAGGGAAAATAGAGTCGGGCCAAGGATTGATCCCTGAGGAACCCCCCAGGAAAGTGTCGCGGGTGCTGATACATAGTCACCAATTTTAACAGAACATGTCCTGTCTTGCAAATAAGAGGAAAACCACTTAAGGGCAACATCCTTAATGCCTACATAATCTCTGAGACGTTGTATTAATATTAAGTGATCTAAGGTATCAAAGGCTGCACTTAAATCTAACATCATTAAGGCAACCCTTTTCCCAGAGTCAATACTTAACAGAATGTCATTTGTAACCTTTAATAATGCTGATTCTGTACTATGTTTGGTCCGAAATCCAGACTGAAAGATATCCATTATGTTATTTACTTTCAAAAAGTCTGTAAGTTGATTATGGACAACTTTTTCTAAAATTTTATGCATAAAAGGCAGTTTCGAAATGGGTCTGAAATTTTTGAAATCGTTAGGATCCAAACTCATTTTTTTTAAGACTGGCTCAATAACAGCATGCTTAAGCCCAGATGGTACAGTTCCGTAAAATAAACTACTGTTGATAATCGATAATATACTGGGACCAATCGTGTCAGCAACTTCTTTAAACAATCGCGACGGCAGGACGTCATATAGTGAAGTGGTCGGTTTTAAATGGACTATTACCTTTTCCAACTGAGCTAAAGAGACCGATTCAAATTTACTTAAACAGCAATGAAGCGGATTTATTATATCGACTACAGTGTTGCCTACAGGCACAATATTTGACTGAATAAGAGCAACTTTATCAATAAAATATTTTAACAAACTCTCACATAGATCTGTAGACGGGGTAGGAAAATAATTAATAGACGGACTCATTACCTTGTCCAAGGTTGAAAATAAAACCTTCGGATTATTTGCATTATGTGAAATAATTTGCGATAAATATGAAAATCTAGAGGTTCTAACAGCGTTTTGGTAATTTTGTAGAGTTTCTCTAAGAATTTCATATGATACTTGCAATTTGTCTTTCCGCCACTTGCGCTCTGCCTGCCGACAAAGCCGCCTCAAGTTTCGTGTTACATCATTTAACCACGGTTGTTTCTTAACTTTATGACTTCTCAATTTAAAAGGCGCAATGTTATCCAAGATCTCTGAACAGGCATAATTAAAAGAGTTCAGCAATTCATCAGGGCCCGCAGTGGGCAGTTCTGTGGGCTCAGCATGATCGACAATTTCAATAAAAGCAGTTGAAAATGCACTAGGTGTAGAAGTGGTGATAACCCTTGACAAAAATGACGAAGGCTGACAACAGAGGCCATTTGTAGTAGAGGTAAAATTAAACCTAATAGGCATATGGTCCGAGATGGCCATTTCTTCAACACAAATGTCTCTTATTGTTATCCCCAACGAAAACACTAAGTCAAGTGTGTGCCCATATTCATGAGTAGGACCAGAGACACATTGGGATAAATTAAATGAATCAACTAAATTCAAAAAATCCTTGGTCATTGGTTTACCAGGACAACAAACATGGATATTAAAATCACCCATGATCAAGATCCTGTCAGCAGATGGGACAATCACAGATAAAAACTCATAAAAATCATCGATAAAATTCTTATTGTAACTTGGTGGCCTATATATCAAGGCACAGATCACTGGTAATGGCAAGTCAATTTTCATTAATTGCACTTCAAAACTCATGAAAGATTCAACAGGCAGTAACTTGCACTTCATCATGTTATTAAAAATTACAGCCAAGCCGCCACCCCGACGGTTACTTCTCGATGTACTTAAATAGCTACATCCCCTTGGCACCAGCTCAGCAAAAGGGCTCATATCAGCGTCATTCAACCAAGTTTCAGTGATAAAAAGAAAGTCCAGTCCAGATGATACATAATAGTCATTTAAAATGAATGTTTTGTTGACAACTGAACGAGCGTTTATCAAAGCCATTTGCACTGTGGTCGACTCAACAGGCCGGTTAGAGTGAGAAACAGCACTTAGCTTCGTTGCCCCATGTCGCTTGACGGAGCGCAAGTTTGAATGTATCACACCTCCGTGACTCCTCTCTCTCCGTATAATCCAGCGCGATGATGTTGGTGTGGCAGGCAGAACGTGTATCAAATAGGAAGGCCATGACTCTGCCATTAGTCTAGCTTCACTATTTAGGATCCTCAGTTTCTTAAGTTTCACCAAGACTCCCGCCCGCGTGCCTCGTCTCCGGCGGCGTCTCCTCCTCCAGCACGCGCATCCCATTACCTGACAGACTTTCATCGGCGGCTGGAGCATACGTGGCTGTTCAGCGAACAATTTCAAGTTCAAATCACGGCTACACGCATCCAAAGCCGTAGATCGAAGGCTAAGCAGCGAAAGGCGATCATAGATCAACCGTGAGCAATTCAGATGGTTGATAAAACATAAAAGAAATACAAACAAACAAAAAACAAACATCCTAAAAGTAGAGCGACGGCAAGCCAACACACAACCTGGCGCCATCTTGAATGTCGAAAAACGTAATCGTAATAATCGTAATAATCGTAACGTTACGCCGTCCTACCTGAGTGTTTTGAACCAGACTGCACACACACGAGCAGCGGATCTCGTTTCTCTTCCTGGGAGATGTAGTTTACAGAGCGATTTTCACATAAAACTAAACGTTACTCTTCTGCTGTATGACAAACTGCGACGTTTTTGACTTTGAGAATCATCTTTTAAATTGACAAACATCATATGTGTAATTGAGGGCACAGTTCAGACGGAATAAAAAGATAAGTTGTCTCTCGCCATTGACTACCATTCATATTTTTTCCGAAATAAGGTCCCATGAGCCGGAAGCGGAGGGGCGGGACTTAGGCTCTCTATACATGTCTGTGTGGAAGATTCAACATCTGGAACTGAACATCTTCAACTTTAACACGTTAAACACTAACATTTTTTTAATAAAAATAAAAGCAACTTGAATGAACTCACCTATTACCTACACCTATTATAAACAAGAATGCAGCAAGTGCCTGATCCGCCAACTACAACACTCAGATATAAAACAGGTCAGATTGTTAGGGCCCTATGAAATCAGTTTTATTTTTCCCCAAATTCTGTTTTGTTTTTTCATTTTGCGCTTTTAAAGTTAATGACTAAAACGTAAACCGATAAAATAGTAATGACCATAAATTTATTGCGGTAATACAGGTATTTACTCAGCAGCCTTTTCAGGACAAAACACTGCACTCTTCAGGAGACAACTAAATATGGTTGAGCTTTAAAGGGTTAGTTAAACCAAAAATTAAAATTCTGTCAGTGTTTACTCACCCTCATGTTGTTCCAAACCTCTTTGTGTTTATTTGTTCTGCTGAACACAAAGGAAGATTTTTGGAAGAATGTTTTAATCAAACAGATCTCATTTCCCATTGACTAACATAGTATGTATTTTTCCTACTATGGGGAATGAGATCTGTTTAATTAAAAGTAGTAAATACTGACAAAATTTTTCATTTTTGGGTGAACTAACCCTTTAAACTGTCCAGTAAAATAATTTATATTAGTTTATGTAAGTTTAAATAGTCACATTCTGTCTGAGTTCGCTTCAAAGCCCAGATGTGCTTCCCCGGTCTGCATTTATCAGACATACGTTCTTCTCCCACACAAAAACAGAATTTCAAACCAAATATGTAAAATTCAACGAAATCCACGTTAATTTGTTAATTCAGCAATTCCATAATCGGGGAAATCATAGGGCTCTAGATTATTCTGCGATCCAGAAAATGGTACAACTAAAGAGAACTACTTGCACTTTCTGAAGAACACAGCATTAACGCATCAACAGGATTACAGTAAATTCAGAGATTACTGCGCATTACATTTATTACGATATGAAAAATCTTTTCTCGCGACACAAGTTATTTTGTATCAAGATAAAAATATAATGATAGTTATTTTGGCTTTAAAAACAAATATCATAAAAAAACTGATACCATTGAAATGTCATAATTCTTGTCATCACTTTCAATATTACACAGAAATATAATACTAGCCTAACTGAAGTAACAAAACAAAAAAACAATCTCTCAAGCTCACTGAAGACAAGTAAACAGGGAGATAAAGACAGCAATAGAGCAACGACAGCTGAAATAACCCCGCCTGAAAAACCTCAAACACTAAACCCTTCTGGCTGAGTTCATCACCAACTGACTCAACACGCCCGTCTGGAAGTGTGTGAAGAGCTTGATTATCTGGTTCAGGTGTGTGTGATTGAACTCTGACACCCTGATATACATCAATCAAACATATTAAACACTGCATAGTCTTCACGGGGTAAATTAAATGTATTAAAGCTACTAAAGTGACAGTGTTTGATCAAGATTAATGACAGACGGCAGTGGGTTTATTAGGCTGCTGTCACTTTAAGGCCTGTTCACACCGGGACGAATTTCGTGCGCGATTTTCTCGTGCATCTGTTCATCCGACAGCTAGTGCTGTGTTTTTATCCCTGGGCAACATCTCAACTTTGCGTTACACATGTCCTGTTTCCACGTCCTGTCCTGGCTGTTGTTAAGTGATGAAAATGTCCTGCTTTTCAAATAAACTGCTGGGAAAGATCAGTTCTACAGCAAAAGATGAGCAAACAAGGTGGATGAGGAAGAAAAACAGGATAAAGAGGATGAAAACTAAAGATATAAATAGATTTTGTTAGTTCGTTTTTGTAAGTTCGTGAGAGCTATTTTTTGTTACATTTGGAGGCATTTCTTTCAGTTATTTATTATTTATATATTTATTTTTGTAAAAGACATTATTACTATCATTATATTTCAGTCATTTTTTTTAATCTGTCATAATAAAACATGTAAGGGATAATCCACGGCTAGCCATGCATTAAAGGATTTTAATGCACGGCGTAGAGGCGAAGAACCACCCGACGCGAAGCGGAGTTATAATTAAAATCATTTAAAGCATGGCTAGCCGTGGATTATCCCGCTTATACCTCGGTTATTTGCCAAGTTAAAAAGAAGTTAAAGCTATAACTGATGTTAACAGTGTAATTTTTTTAACACACGTGTAAAAATGACTGTTATTTTCTTAAGTTACGGCTCGTTAGTTCTACTCCGTCCACTTTAAATAAAGTAGAGCCATCGGATTGCATTTATTTGAATAAATTATGAATCTGTTTGTAAGCGTAACTGTTACTATGGTTACCAATGTTTTTTTTTTTTTTACAGTCTATGGTTTATAGAAGCGGATTCATTTCAAACTGACTGGAACTACCTGTGCATTAAAGAGTTTTACTGCACACCTTCCAGCCAATCAGAATTGAGTATTTAAACAGCCCGTGGTATAATGAGACATGAATATGATCACCCCAGTATAGTATTCTATTATTATTTCTGTTTTACATAAGCGCCATCTAATGTCAGGGAATGGTTCACTCGGCTCATCGTCAGCGAAAAACGCTTGGGTGTGTACTCAAAAAACGCGTTGAAAAACGCTGACGAATAACACGCGCTGATATTCGTCCCGGTGTGTACGGTCTCGCTCCAGTCTAATAGCCTCGTTCCAAGTTTACAATCAAACTTCATCCCTTCATTCAGTCACTGTAGAGACTAGTTTGCAGGCAAGATGAAAACAATGCCCTGTTTCGAAACAGAGTCATGTCTTGATTAGAAACCTATAAGGTCTTCCTGAGATGTTTAAATCAAACGATCTGGAAATGAGTAATTTTGTTCTCCAGGATTTAAATCAGTGAAGCTGCTCTGAGAGGCTCAGTGGATTTACCTGTCGTGCTCTCGACTGCGGCTGCGTCTGCTGTGGGGCCTTCCTCTGGAGCTGCAGGGAGAAACACACGTCAGAGCCACCGCTCTCCACAGGTCATGTGACACAGAGGTCATGTGACTCACTCTCGGGGGCTGTAGGACCGGCGGCGCCGTCTCTCGTAGGATTGGCTGCGTGATCTGCGTCTGTCGCTGCGGCTGCGAGAGCGTCTGCGTCTGCCATCCCGGTCGCTGCGCGGAGACTGACGCTCCTTCGTCTTCATCTGACCGGGCGCTGAGAAACACAACAAGACACTGTAAACACACACACACACACACACTCATCTCAGATCCAGCACAACTTACTCTTGCGATCCCCCTGAGCGAACTGGATCTCGATCTGCCGTCCGCAAACCCACTTCCTGTCCAGGTTGTGCAGGGCGTCTTCCGCGTCACGGACATCCTCAAACGTGCTGCACTATTAAGGGCTCTAACGGCACAGTGCACACTACAGCAGCTCACACACACACACACACACACACACACTGAGCAGGTCCTGAGTGATGGAGGATACGGGTGGCTCCGTTACCTGGATCTTTACGCTCTTCGGTCTCTGTCTGCACTGTGTTTTCTCTCTGTCACTCTTCCTCCTCTTTTCCTCTGTCTCTTGGATCTGTCACTCTTCCTCTTCCTCCTCTTTTCCTCTGTCTGTTGGATCTTTAATCTTGGATCTTTAACTTTGACTCTTTGCCTCTCTGTCAGTAGCGATCGCTCGATCTTTCTCTCTCGGCTGCTGTGTCTTGGCTTTAGTCCTACTCTACACGGCTCTGTTAACTCTGAGTGTGTGCCAGGCTCCACGACTGGACGCTTTACACAGTCTGAGGCGACAACAGAGAAATAAGGGTTAGACCGGAGCGAGCTGCGGAGAGAAACACACACACACACACACACACGCTGCAGCTCCACACGGGCTGAAAAGGATATTGAATGTACGCAAATCCTCTGGGTCGGCGTGAATAGAAGTCTAGAGGAATGTAGACGTCGGCCACGGGCCCGTATCGGCCGAACTCTCGGCGCAGGTCCTCGGGCCTGAACACCGGGAAATACACACGCTCTGATTGGAGGAAGTGCAGCCGCCCTCGAGTGACACACTCACAGCAGTCGGACCACACACACACACAGCAGTAACACACACACTCACAGCAGTCGGACCAAAAAAAATGCTGAAGAAATCCAGTCATAAAAAAGGACTTTACTGTATATTTTCGAGGAATAAATAGAAAGCAGTTCAGTACACTTGAAATAAGAATCGCGATATAGACTAGTGTGTGTGAAAATTAAACCTCAAATACTATTTAAATACGAATCTTGTTCGTATGAATCATATGTTCCGTGTGAATAAATAGCGCGGCCCAGAGCCGTTAAATATGAATGTTTATCAACGGCTCTGGTGCAGCCGACGCGCAGTTTTATTTACCACACACACACACACACACACTGAAGACACACGCGTGACACTTGCGCTGTTTTTTGCCTATATGAAGACAGAAATGATTAAACTTCCTCTCCAGGCTCTAAATCCGCTCTGAAAGTCACTTCGTGATCATTTAACCGCTTCATTTGTGAAACTATCATCATGACGATCGTGACAAACACACGGAAACTCCAAAGGGCTTCACGGCAACCCGTCAAAATAAAAGTTCGGTTTAACTTGACAGAAATATATTACTGTTGTACAGTAGCAATAGGAAATGTCTGGATGTAATAATACATTAACACTAATATACGGAAGCCCTAAGTGTCCATGGAATGTATTTTTTTCTATCTTGTTTTCTCGTGATCACGACTTAATTTTCTCGTTATCTCGAGAAAACTCGAGAAAATTAAGTCGTGATCACGAGAAAACAACATTTGTTTTCTCGAGATAACGAGAAAATTAAGTCGTCATCTCGAGATTACAAGATAGAAAAAAAAATTACATTCCATGGCCTCTTAGGGCTTCCGTACTAATACGAATAAATTATTAATTTTCTAAACGAAACTGAATTTAAGGAATAATCCATGTTTTAATTTTAACAGTAAAGCTCATTGTGCAGCACATTATTTGATTTAAAGTTTATGATAAAATTAGTGTTTTATGGCATAATTGTATTACCAGCAAAAACACAAAATTAGAGTGAATTTTTTTCATAATTCTTTTTAATGTCTAATAATAATAAAAAAATACATCCCCGCTCCGCAAAAGTAACAGGTAGTGTAGTGTACTTTTAATTCAACATTTTGGTCATTTGACCCATTCATTCACTTCCGTTGTTTATATTAACTAAATTTAAAAAAGGAGTGAAAACGTATTTTTTTTGTTTTCATCAACACTGTGCCACAAACATTGTCCCAGAATATTCCTTAAAAAAAGCACAGTCAATGAAACGTATTCTGGAAATGAAATAAGTAGTAATTTTATGAGTTTTCTAGTAATTCTACTTCATTAGTAGGTTTAATCACGCACAGCTTTTATTTTACTAATGACTGAATATATGTCAAGATATAAACAACATTTAAAATCGGAATATCAGGATGCTAACTCTTGTTAATTTTGGTTAGTGAAATACAATACGAACACCAGGTAATCTCAAACATATGATTATTAATAACACGAGTATACATCAAAGATAAGTAGAGTCCGTGAGCTGAAAAAAACAGATATTTGTAAGGACTAGCGGGATAATAATGATAGACAAATTAATCTTACTAATAACAATGCGCGTGAGCTGTGCGCGCTCACGCCAACATTCACGCGCCAACCCCTTCTTCTAACATCTTACCTATACAGTATAATCAATGCAAAAAATAACGTTTTTAACTAGACAGAAGCTTAATTGATGACAATGTAAAAGCAAATGGAAATTAAATTGAAAAGTTTCACTTACCGGGACTCGTCGGAAATATTTCGAACAAACAGTGAGCTGTTCGGCGGTCTCATGTACCGAGACATGATAATAATGATTAAAGTCTCTTATGAATATTACCGACAATTATAATTCACTATCAAGAACGATTCCTGACTGAATTCTTCTCCACTCCACGCGGTTCCGTGTCGCTTTCACTTCAACAGCAGCAGCGAGGCCTGAAAACCCCACAGACAACACACAACAGCTGCGCTTCGGCTTCACTGACCGGAAACACCCGCAGTGTTCGACACCCTCCTACAGATACACTCCAGTACTGCGAGTTATAAAGTCAGAATTGCGAGATATAAAGTCAGAATTGCGAGATATAAAGTCAGAATTGCGAGATATAAAGTCAGAATCGCGTGATATAAAGTCGCAATTCTGAGAAAAAAAGACAGAAGTGCGACTTTTTATCTCACAATTCTGACTTTTTTCTCACAATTTTGAGTTTACATCTCGCAATTCGACTTTCTAACACATAATTGCGAGTTTATATGTCGAAATTCTGACATCTTTTCTCAGAATTGTGAGATATAAATTCGCAATTGCGACTTATCAGGCCAATTCTAAGGGGGAAAAAATACTAGTTTAAATCTCACAATTCTGACATTATATCTCACAATTCTGACTTTGTATCACGCAATTGCGACTTTATATCAAGCAATTCTGACTTTAGGCCTATATTTCACAATTCTGACTTTATAACTCACAATTCTGACTTAATAACACGCAATTGCGACTTTATATCTCGCAATTCTGACTTTTTTCCTCGCAATTGCGACTTTATATCTCGCAATTCTGACTTAGCCTAATAACTCGCAATTGTGAGAAAAAGTCAGAATTGTGAGATTAAAAAGTCGCAATTATTTATTTTATTTTTTTTTTTAGTGGCGGAAACAAGCTTCCATAGAAAAGAGCTCATTTACACCGGAATATGTCACTGTTTTTATTGTATTTTTGATGCAGTCTTGTTGAGCAGAAGAGACTCTCACGAACAGTATATCTTACAGAACTTTTAATTCAGACTGACATCGACTTTGGCTTTGATGAATATGGATAGACGTGTGTTTTATAGGATATGCTTTATTTCACATTAACTGCCATGTTTAATGTGCATGTAAAGCCCATAGACAGTAAAAGGTAAAGCCCAGAGAGACTAATTTAAGACTCAATCATGAAGCTCCTGAGACATAAGCCCTCACAAACAGACTCACACACGATCCTCATAATCTCAGATCTACAGTCACAGAAAGGAATCATGGACTTCAGTGGAAGCTGGAAACTGTGTGAACAGGAGAACCCAGAGGCGTTTCTCAGAGCCATATGTGAGTTTGACATGATATTACCCTTCGCTGTTGTATGCCGGTCTTCTGTTTTTCTTTGAGTGTAATTTGAACTTTTCTAAAGTCGTTGTTGTTCGTATATATGCACTGAAAATGAGGTGCGGCGTGTTTTTATGAGCGCAGCGGCTCCGGAGATTTACATTAAAATGATGAAAGAAGTGAAACCTCTGACAACGATTGAGCAGAACGGAGAGGAGTTCAGCATCTGTGTGAAGACGGCCCTCAGGAGCCACACCAACACCTTCACCATCGGCACCGAGACCGAGTTCAACACCATGGACGGCAAGAAGATCAAGGTCAGTCCGTCCTACACAAACTCGTCGATCGCTGTTTGATAAAGTGACTTCAGTGTCCGGTCCGAAAGATTGAAAATCTGTTTTATTTAAGCAAACAGTAATTAGCAGAAAATGTAGTTAATTAGTCTATAGAGAGTCTGGAGTCTGTGGTTACCTAGCAACAACTGACCTGTGTTATCTCCTCCTGTGTGTGTGTGTGTGTGTGCACAGATATAATACAGACACTGTGTGTGTTCACATATTCATAAGTCAGCAGTTTTACAGTCATATTGAGCAGCTCATCAGATTCGATTAGTCGTTCTTGTGGTTTCAGGCAACAGCTCGACTCATCGATGGAAAGATCGTGATTGAATCAGATAAATTCACACACGTGAGGGAGATCCAGGGCGAGGAGATGATCGAGGTCAGAGGAGAATCATGTACTCTTGTATTTCAGCAGTTTCTTCTTCGGTGTCATCTCTCTTTCTCTGGTTTGTTTCAGACACTCACCGCTGGGAGCGCCACTCTAGTCCGGAGAAGCCGCCGCGTTTAATCCAACCGGATGAACTATTGGATTCTAAACTTTCCAAAATTATCTTTTCACTGTGTTTTTCACTGTGTTTTAAAATTTTTATTTTAAAACTAGGGCTGTCAAACGATTAATCGCATCCAAAATAAAAGTTTGTTTTTACGTAATATATGTGGGTGCACTGTGTATAATTATTTTGTTTATATATAAATACTCACACATGCATGCATATTTAAGAAAAAAAAATTATTTAGATACAAAAATATTTATATTTATATATAATGTAAATTATATATAAATCTATGTACAGTATATAAATGAAAATATTTCTTAAATACGTACAAGCATGTGTGTGTATATAAAGAAGATAATTATAAACAGTGCACCTACATATATTATATAAACATAAACTTTTATTTTGGATGCGATTAATCGTTTGACAGCCCTAATTAAAACCTTTATTCTAGAGATTGAAATAATACGTTTTTGTGCTTTGTCTTCATTCTGACCTTTGATGAATAAAATGATTGACCTCAACCCATTTGTTATTAAAACATATTGAGTAATAACATGTGATTCGAAGACATAAACTGGGTTCCTGTAAATAAACCTTTCATCCAAACTGTGGCTTGCAGTTAGTTGAGAATCCTGCTAAAACATATTTTCAATCCTTAGACTCATATAAGCTTTTGTAGTCAAGTCTTCAAGTGGACAGTATAGGGGACAGTCTGATGATTGAACTGTTCCATTTATTTCGTTTGACACCTTAATGGCTGAGATGAGAAGACTTACCTTTATCCTGGGCTCTTTGTATTTTGTTGCTTTCTCTATTTTCGTCCCTGTGGATCAGAAGGTTTATTTATAAGATGAATCCTCTGATGATCTGAACACAAGAGTCATGGGATACGCATGTAAAACGCAGGATAACACCAGGTGGACGTGAACTGAAATATGGAAAGCATGACGTTTGACATACGCTCTCAGATCTCTAGAAAGAATAGTTTAATAATTTTCCGCTGTATAAAACACAAACAGACAAGGATCCTCAGTCTTTCTGATAAAACAGCTCCTCTTCCTCCTCCAGCAGGTGATGAGGGCCCGGGTCACTCAAACAGCGAGGCAGGGTCTGCTCCTCACCCAGAGCAAACGTCACGCTCAGCTTGTGTCCTCGGCTGTCCGGCACACCGTCCGGGTTCTGGGTCTGAACGGATCCGTCGGACTCCTCATGGTCTCCGGGGGCCGTCACTAGGATACTCGGCCTGGCCGTCTGACCTCGACTGTCTGGAAGACAACATTTCAAACACATCACGCCACATTCTGTTACTAAGTGACCTTGGAAACACCTGAGAAGGTCACATGACTCAAGTGACCTTGGAAACACCTGAGAAGGTCACATGACTCAAGTGACCTTGGAAACACCTGAGAAGGTCACCTGACTCGAAGCGGCCACTCCGCGCTGCAGGAGACTCGGAGCGATTAGCAGGAACTCCCAGAAAGAGGCTCATCTGGAACAGCGACAGCTTCAATGACTGGCGTCTCCTCTGGCTCGAGAGTTTAAATACAGACAAATAAATTACAGCAGAACCTTCTTTCTTTTCTTACTCACCCGTCGCTCTATTTCCACACACTGTTTCCTGATCCGCGTCTCGCTCCAGTCGTCTTCTGCAGCGTCAGGCATCAGTGTGTGTCTGCTGTATGAGCGCAGCTAAACACACACACACACACACACACACACGAGTTACTTACACAGTCCAGTAAATAAGACTGCAGTGAACTGAGCAAGAGACACACATCTCAGTGCTTCCATCTCCCATAAAAGTACAGAACCCCGGCACACTGCAGGACACACTTAATAACCTGCTGCTAATTTAGAAAAAAGTCTAAAACACATTATGCAAGCATAAACATTTCAAACTAAATGCTACATCAGGCGACCTCACAGCGCATGTTTGATTCAGCGAGAGCTTTAGTAACACAAATACACAATTATTTGTCATGCCAATAAAATAGAAAAAAAAATAATCTAAATCTAGCGTAAATTTAAGTGTCATTCAGACCAAAAAACGAGTCAGGATGATGTTAAAATTACAGCCGCTTCAAGGCTGAGTGCACTGCATTATGGGATACAGCAGCCTACCTGACACTTTTACAACACTTGTACCGTGTGACCCAGGTATTCTACACAGACATTAACACTGGTTGAACAAATGCAATCAGTATAGTGTGTGTGTGTGTGTGTGTGTGTGTGTGTGTGTGTGTGTGTGTGTGTGTGTGTGTGTGTGTCTCACTCTCTGTCGCGTCTTCTGCAGGTTTGCTCGCAGAATCTTTCTGATTTCTTCTTCTCGTTCTTTAGAGATGTTGACCGTCCTCCTGCTGCGGTGCTGTCTGCAGACACACACACACACACACACACACACACACATGCAGTGAGACGCGTGATGTGAGCGTGTGCACAGTGAGGAGTGTGTGTGACTCACGGTGTGGCCGATGCGCTGCTCAGACTGGCTGAACTGTTGCTCTCCAGCAGCATCATGGCCTGTTTGAGCTCCATCTTATTGTAAAAGGAGATCAGCTGCGGCTCCTGCGATCGCTCTCCGGTGATCAGACACCGCTTGATGTAACGCTTATTAAACCGATTCAGCCTGCAGAAGAACACACATGAAGATAGGACGTTTACAAGATCTGAAATACAAGAGTTCAGCCTGTGAACACCTGCCATCATTTAACTGCCCTCATGTCTTCTGCACTGTTAAACACATCAGATAAACGCTGATAAACACTCACTGTTCTGGCCTTCAAAACTATTTTGACAAAACCGAACATTCATTTTTTCAGATTTTGTATACATCAGTAGGCTACTGAAGACGAAGCCCAACAGACCTAATCTAAGTTCACGGTTCAAAGCTTCTGAGAATCAAGGCCTCCCCAGTTCATAACACTCATTCGCAGATTAAACCAAATTGCATGTAATTGAGATTTAAGAATGGATATCGGTACTCTGATGTTTTTTTGGAGAGCATCTGGTCACTGATTCACATCATGAGGATAAAGAGTCAACAATGACAGGATTTGTCCTTCAGTGCTGGTCTGATACGCACTTGTCCCTCCAGTGATGATGTCCGTAGTGTCCGCACACGCCCTCGATTCCAGTCAGCAAAAGTTCCAGAAACTACAAGAGAAACAGGAGCATTTCACATGTGAATCGTCCAGTCGAGCGGCTCTCGGCGATATCACGTGTGTCTCGGTCTTTGAGATCAGGTGCACTACCTGAGTGTGAATCTCCTCATTTATTGAACCTTTACTTTGCTTCCTCTTCTTGACGGCCAGAAGGTCAACGAGTGGTCGAATCGTCATTCCCTAAAAAACATCGGCAGGTTGATGATCGTGATCACATGACTAAAGTCGAAATGCCAGAAACCACCAGCTACAGTATTTCCAACAACCGGACGGATGTTCTTCAGCTAAAGGGGCTGAGTGTCGGATTCTCTCACCTGCACAAACACAGTGAAGAAGATGACGGTGATGATGGCGGTGAGGAACATGTCCTTCATGGGAAAGTCGTCACTGGACAGCAGGAACGCCAGTGAGAAAGCGATCGCGCCCCTCAAGCCCCCGTACGCCACGATGAACTGATCCTTCCCGCTCAGCTTTACCATGCGGTACTTATTAATGATGAACGTTAAACCCATCACACCTGCACGACACACACACACACTAAAGTCACAGCACCCGGAAATACGCAAGACAGACCAATAACAGCTTATCCCTATTTTCAAAGAATTTTCACACATATCTGTTAGATACACACTCCTGTTCAAAAGTTGGAATAATGACATTTTTCATGTTTCTGACAGACTCACTCTGACGAGCGCTCACCCAGAATCCTGGACAGCAGACAGAGGACGATGGTGATGGTGACGAAGGTCCAGTTCCAGGCGTGCGGCCCGGCCACCGTCGACACGCCCAAGAAGATAAAGATCAGAGTCTCGCTCACACTGCTCCACATCTTCAGGAAGTACTTGATGGTGGTGTAGGACTTGTGGGAAATGTTGGCCTCCACGTAGGGCCGCATCACCACGCCGCACGCGATGAGCCTGAGAAGCGGACAGAGACCCAGCGTGAGACACAAACACAGACCCGGGGTCACTCGCAGCGGCGCTCCAGACTCACGCCATGATCCCGGACAGGTGGAAGACCTCGGCGGACAGATACGCCATGTAACTGTAGACGAAGACGAAGAGCGGCTCGATCACGCGGGTGTGCGCCGTGAAGCGCGAGGTGAAGGCCGCCAGGATGCCGTACACGCCGCCCACCATCACTCCGCCCAACGACACCACGAAGAAACACACCACGCCCAGAAACATGTCAAGCGGCGTCACCTCGCCCACATGCGCAAACTCCTCCAACAGATGATACAGGACCTGAAGGAAACACACACTTACTGTAGCTCGAGTATAAACATCGACCACTCTCAAATCACAAATTAAGACATTTAGATGAAGGAGCTTTGACTTCATCAGTGTGTGTGAGTCTGATGATGTGATGTCAGCTGAACCCTGATGGCTGATGGGATTGATGGAGATCCGACAGGTGACAGGGCAGATCTCTATGGCAAGCCGTTCAGGAAATAATTCATGTGTGTTGTGTGAATATGGAGTGGTCTAGTGGTTGAATCTATGGTTTAATGACAAATGCATTGGTTTATAATATATTGGTTTACTCAACTATACATTGGTTTTCTTAATTATACATTGGTTTACTCAGCTATATATTGGTTTACTCAACTATATACTGGTTTACTCAACTATACATTGGTTTAGATACATTGGTTCTCAACTATACATTGGTTTTCTCAATTATACATTGGTTTTCTCAACTATATCTTGGTTTACTCAACTATATATATAAAACACTATATATATATAAACCAATATATAGCTGAGGAAACCAATGTATAATTAAGAAAACCAATGTATAGTTGAGAACCAATGTATCTAAACCAATGTATAGTTGAGGAAACCAATATATAGTTGAGTAAACCAATGTATAACTGAGAAAAACCAATGTATAACTGAGTAAACCCATGTATCTAAACCAATATATAGTTGAGGAAACCAATGTATAATTAAGAAAACCAATGTATAGTTGAGAAAACCAATGTATAGTTGAGGAAACCAATATATAGTTGAGTAAACCAATGTATAACTGAGAAAAACCAATGTATAACTGAGTAAACCAATGTATAACTGAGTAAACCCATGTATCTAAACCAATATATAGTTGAGGAAACCAATGTATAATTAAGAAAACCAATGTATAGTTGAGGAAACCAATATATAGTTGAGTAAACCAATGCATAGCTGAGTAAACCCATGTATAGTTGAGAAAACCAATGCATCTAAACCAATAAATAGTTGAGTAAACCAATGTATAATTAAGAAAACCAATGTATAGATGAGAAAACCAATGTACAGTTGAGGAAACCAATATATAGTTGAGTAAACCAATGTATAGCTGAGTAAACCCATGTATAGTTGAGAAAACCAATGTATCTAAACCAATAAATAGTTGAGGAAACCAATGTATAATTAAGAAAACCAATGTATAGTTGAGAAAACCAATGTATAGTTGAGTAAACCAATGTATCTAAACCAATAAATAGTTGAGGAAACCAATGTATAATTAAGAAAACCAATGTATAGTTGAGAAAACCAATGTATAGTTAAGTAAACCAATGTATCTAAACCAATAAATAGTTGAGGAAACCAATGTATAGCTGAGTAAACCAATATATTCAAAACCAATGCATTTGTCATTAAACCATAGATTCAACCACTAGACCACTCCATATTGACACAACTGTAAGTTAATCACTGAGTGAAACACGAGCGCTCTCATTAATCTGACTGATGAAGACGAGGGCCGGTTTGGGAAACTCTTGAAGTGTTTCAGCAGATCAGATTGGTCGGTCTCACCACGGTCACGGCGTCGTTCAGCAGAGACTCCCCGAACACCAGAACGTGCAGAAGCTCGTTGATGTGGATCTCCTCGAAGACGGCGAGCACCGCCACGGGATCCACGGCCGAGACGATGGAGGAGAACAGCAGACAGGACAGCAGATCCACCGAGAGCAGCCGCTCCTCCAGCCGACACACACCGTACAGCACCGCACCCATGAAGAAGGCGTTCCACAGCGTCCCCACCACCGCAAACATCAGGATGGTGCCGACGTTCTCCGAGAAGGGCCTGATGGGAAGAAAGTATCCGGCGTCCAGGATGATGGGCGGCAGCAGACACAGGAAGAAGAGCTGAGAGTCCAGGACCGGAACCTTCCCGCCCAGAACACGGATCAGACCCCCGACCAGCAGACCCACCACGATCAGCAGACAGCTCTCCGGGACCACAGCCGACACGTGCGGGATCAGGTGGAACCCTGGACACACACACACACAGAGAGAGAGAGAGAGAGACAGACAGACGCACACACACACAGAGAGAGAGAGAGAGAGAGAGACAGACAGACGCACACACACACACACAGACAGACAGACAGACATACACACTTTATTACAGTTTAATTTTTTAATGATTGAACCAAAAACCTCTGTACAAAATAACCTAAATAAACACTTTATTAAGTACTTTAAGTACAGTATAAATGACGGTGACTTGACGAGAGTGGTCTTCCTTAACATCATCTTCCTCTCTCGGCTGGACTGAAATAAGGATTTGAAGAGTTCAGATGCAAAAGCCTCTAAATGCCATTTGAAATTTTCTTCTAAAATGATCATTTTTATCAAGCTTGTATATTTAAGTTTAGTAATTTCACTTAAATGACTATTAATAGGTAATCTTCATTGCCATTTAAGTGAAATTACTGAACTTAAATATACAAGCTTGATAAAAATGATCATTCTAGAAGAAAATTTCAAATGGCATTTTGAGGCTGTATATAATTATTTTGTATATATAAATACCTATGCATGCATGCATATATTTAAGAAATATTTGCGCTTAAATTCTGTATGTATATATAGATACATAATCTATATTATACAAATATAAATATTTTATATAAGAATAACACATTTTCTTAAATATATACATGCATGTGTGTGTATTTATATACACAAAATAATTATATACAGCACACACAAATATATTATGTAAACACAGACTTTTATTTTGGATACGATTAATCGCAATTAACTTAAACACAATCAGGTCAGTAAAGTACTGTACATGTGAATAATAGTTTATTTATTTATATTTATATAAATTATCTTATTTTTAAAAATATAATTTAAGATTAAATTATAAATTATATTTATATTTAATGGACAATATAATGTCGGTAGACGGTTAAGGTTGTGCATTCAAGATACATTACAAATATTTAGAAAAATTTGTGTCAAAATCAAACAATGTTTTCCTATGACAGAGCCGACTGGACACAGCCCGTGTGATTCTGTTGACATGACAAACAAACACACATACAGACACTGTGTGTGAGGAGAGAGAGAGAGAGAGAGAGAGAGAGAGAGAGAGAGAGAGAGAGAGAGAGAGAGAGAGAGAGAGAGAGAGGGTGTGTGTGTGTTTCAGCTCTATCTTCTCACACACACTTCTTCAATGCAGCTGCAGACTCAGATAAACTCTCATAATGAGGTCAGAGAGAAAGAGCCGCTCGCACAAGAATAATAACTAACTATCTAAACTCTAAACTAACACGAGTAATGAGTTTAAACATCTCTGACAGAAACTCATCATACAGTTCAGACAGTATAAACACAAACCTGTAGCCAAAACAAACAGCAGATCAGCAACATTCACTACTAACAATAATCCTTCCAATATTCGTGATTAACTGACATAATAATAATAATCTTGAAAGTGTTTTAATAAGATGAGTTTCTTCTCACCCAGTTTCATGAGTGACGCGAGCAGAATCCAGAGCGAGACCTCGAACGGCATCTGGACATAATCGTAATTAATCGATATGACTGGAAAAACTCTCTGAACATGATGATCCGAATGATTCTGATCACAAAACACCAATCCGCAACAGAAGATCATCATCATCATCAGCAGCGAGACCCTCATCCTCATCTTCATCCTCATCCTCCACTCACTGACAGAAACCCGCACTAACTTTAGGACGCGTCAAATACATCGCGATGTTTCACCATCATGAGATCACAAAGCTCTCTCTCTCCCCCCTCTCTCTCTCTCTGTGTGTGTGTGTGTGTGTGTGTGTGTTGCATGGCGGGAGCGAGTGAACGGAATTTGGCGTGAGTGAGAGGTGCTGAACTGTAGGTTATATATATATATATATATATATATATATATATATATATATATATATATATATATATATATATATATATATATATATATATCCCCCTATTTTCTTTTTTTCTATTTCTTTTTTTCTATTTTCTATTTCTTGAATTTAGTTTATTAAATGTTGGGATTATTTTGGCTGACGTGGGGACTAAAGCGGGTGATTTCTCGTAACTGTCTATCAGATATAGTTGCAAATGTGCCCGATGCGTGTGTGTGTGTGTGTGTGTGTGTGTGTGTGTGTGTGTGTGTGTGTGTCAGTAAGCAGGGATGGGGACTCAAAGCTGTGCGAGTGTGAAGAACAGCGCCATCTGGTGTTTATTTAAAATAAAGCAGCCAGAAGCCAGATGAAGAAACCACAACACACTCCATAAAGTTTCAATGTTTTGTGAACAAATACAAGCCTTCCACGCTTCTGATGTGTCCATTAAATAAATTCCTTTACCCATTAAAGTATGACAATAAAATATAGAATGGGTTTATATGATTCAATAAGATCTGCTAGGAGGCATACTGTCTCTATCTCTACACAAACACACTTGATTAACTTTCAAAGTACAGGATTCTCCTCACAGACCCATCAACCAGACTGAGCCAACAAGGAAGTAAGATCCAGGGTTGCCAGATGCCAAGGGTTTCAAGCCCAAAGCCTCGTCAAAAACCGCGAGAATGCACAAAAAACGCCATTTTTTTAAATGAATGGCTTGTTTGTCGCTATGGTTTCTCGTTTAAACACATTACTATCATTAACTATTTTTAAAATGACCCATTGGTCTGTGTACTTTTGCGTCCATTCGTTTTTTCCTATTTTAACCTGTTATCGAAAAACGAACAATATATATTGTATAATAAATAAAATAAATAGGCCTAGATAATAAATGTTTATTTTTATATAATAAATAAAAAATAAATATTAACGTATTGTTTATTTTGGCCTTTATTAAACATTAAAAATATTCACAAATTAATATGCAAAAAAAAAAAATGATTTTACTGGTTTTCTAAGACCAAACCAGAGAATGTTTAACAGAATGTCCGTAGTAGATGGGCTCTGGCCAAACCCGGAAACTATAGCTATTTATAATTAGCATATATTAGATCGCATCCAAAATAAAAGTCTGTGTTTACATAATATAATTGTGTGTGCTGTATATAATTATTTTGTATATATAAATACCTATGCATGGATGTTTAAATTCAAGAATTATTTGCGCTTAAATTCTATAAATATATATAAATACATAATCTATATTATATAAATATAAATATTATATATATGAATAACACATTTTCTTAAATATATACATGCATGTGTGTGTATTTATATATACAAAATAATTATATACAGCACACACAAATATATTATGTAAACACAGACTTTTATTTTGGATGCGATTAATCGCAATTAATTTTTGCACAG
The DNA here is from genome assembly GCA_038021265.1 of Cyprinella venusta. Classification (NCBI taxonomy): domain Eukaryota; kingdom Metazoa; phylum Chordata; class Actinopteri; order Cypriniformes; family Leuciscidae; genus Cyprinella; species Cyprinella venusta. The sequence goes on from CM075878.1 coordinate 31,398,486, forward strand.
CCCTAAATTATATATTCCCGCAGCGCTGAATGAGGAGAGCCGCTCTGGAACCGGAGAAAGGAGATTTAGGCGCGCTCCTCTCCGCACAAACAAACGATATGCGCCAAAATCTTGTGTTCATTTGTAATAATCTTAGCCTTGTATTATTGTTATTATTGTCTAACGTATATTATGACTGACATTTGACAAATTGCTTTGTTCCTTTTTGGGATAAAAGCGTCTTCTAGCCTATGCAGACTAATAATAATGACGACAAGTATTGGCATTTATAAATGAGTTCACTTAAGACAGCGCTATGTGTATCATAAAATAATTTATTAATGTTTTATTTTTATATAACTTAACATTTTACTGTTTTTTTTTAAATGTTTTTGTTTTAGGCTTTCTTTTTTATAGGCCTATATGAACTTAAATATCTAAGTCTTGTATGTGAAGAAAATAAAAAGGTTTGTGAATATCGTTTCAGCAGTCTAAAAACGAATAAAGAAAGCATGTTTTTCGTTATTCAATTACGAGTTAAAAAGGGGAAAAAGAACGGACGCAAAAGTACAACGGCCTTCGACTTAGCCTAGCCGATTTCAGAAATCAAATGAACGCAAAATAAGCTATTCTACTATTAACCTTGATTATTTTATGGAAAATAATGCGAACACCTTAGGCTATCAATAAGTCTGTTTATTGTCAATAAAAGTCGCTTGAAACAAAACTATTCAGTAACATAAAAACATTGAGTGGATATGGACATACAAAATAACCCACTTTAAAATTTAAATTATTTCACAAGTTTCATGTGGAGAGTTAATTAATACATTAATTAAGTTAGTTAATTAGTAAACTAATTTTTAATTGGAAATTTGAGCAATTTTTAGGTTTTTCTGTGTGCTGAAACATTCCTAAGGGGGTCAGATTGACCCAAAGATTTGTAACTTTTTTAGATTTCAAACACAAAACTCCTCGAATCCATTTAATTTTGTGTATTCGTTGTTCAAATGCACAAAAGTCCAGGAGTCTGAGTCTGAGGACCATCGAATTTTACAATTTTATTTAAAAATGAATTTCGGGTCAAAATGACTCGAGGGAAAATTAAAAATGCTCAAACTTTCGCAAAAAAACGATTGTATAATGTCTAAATGTGTATCTGAAGAGAAACAGACTTTAGGCCCCAGCGGAAAAGCTCATCTGCTCCATATAGAGCTCTAAGCCCATCGAAATATCATGAGTTATTATCATACTCCACCAGAGGTCGCCAGAGACTGCCAATGTACGATATTTAGAGCTGAATCAGAAGGGTTATCCATGAAATTGTGAGTTATTTTGAATTTAAGTGGAAAGAATGTGAGGAATGTGCTTAAATTAATATTTATCTATTATTTGTTGATCAAATCTACTAATTTAATGGTAAATAAAATAAAAAAATCTCCCAAAAAATGCATAAAAAATATAAAAATACTATAAAAATGACATAAAATAAGCTTTCTTAAAAAAAAAAAAAAAAACAACATTTCTGACCCGCGAGGGAAGGATGTTAATAAGCGGGAAAGAGTTTTTCATAGTTGAGTTTGAACATTACAAACAAATAATTACATGTGGTATTACCAGAGAAGTAATTTACATAATTTGACGAAGTTTGCATCATTATTTTCCTGTTTATGACTGTGAAGCTCTTTTAAAGCGCTGCTGACTGACACATCGCGCCGGGACGGGTTTCCTGTGAGCCGGTGATGCGTTTCCTGTGAGCCACTCTTGGGTGATGCGCTTCCTGTGAGGCGGTTACGTGCGCTCCTGGCGTCTCCGGGGCCGGCGTGTGTGTGTGTCCGCGAGGCTGCGTGTGTGCCGCGAGTGCCGCTGGACGCCGGGCGAGCGTAGCTCCTCCTCCTCGAGTCGAGGCTCCTCCTGCACGGGCCGGGGCGGGGGGTAGTTGGGCTGGTAGTCGGGCCCGTAGCCGCCGTACGGGTCACCGTCCTCCTCCACCTCGGCTCCGTACGGCTGAACTACACGGACATCAGTGTCAGTGAGGTCATCAAAGGCCGGTTCTGACCCGCACACACACACACACCCATTACTGATACCAAAGCCATGCTGTTACTCATGCAGAAGAATGAACACACCGATGGAACACACACTCCCCCGTCCTGAGCCGTCTGAACACAGAGCTGCGCTTCTCACACACTCATCTTCAACACCAGCACTGAGCCGTTATTGATCCCGCGGCCGTACCAGTTAATAATTCTGAACAGCCAGAGAGAATCTAGATTTATCTCATGCAACACATGCAAAATGATCACATGCACCAGAGGATCCTCATGAAGCAGTGACGGGCAGTAACACACACACACACACACACACTCACCTCCGACGTTGTACCCGAGGCAGGCGTTCTGGTCGCAGTATCCGGCTGGGCCCGGGGGTCCCACTGGTCCTGGTGTCCCGGGTCTGCCGGGGCTCCCGGGGTTACCGGGGCGACCAGAGGGACCAGTACTTCCTGTCCGGCCTTCACCAGGGGGTCCTGTGGACAACAGGAAACAGACTCTTCAACTTCCTGTTCATATTCTAGATCTACCACCAGGAACTCCACATGCTGGCCCAAATCACTCTCTGCTGTGGTTCACAGGTCACTAATTCACCTGTGTGTGTGTGTGAGTGTGTGTTTGTGTGTGTCACCTGGAGGTCCTGCTGCTCCTCTCGGCCCCTGCACTCCCACACCTGGATTCCCTCTCTCTCCCTTCTCACCCTGAGGGCCTGATAATGCAAACACACACACACACACACACACACTTTCAGTGTCTCTCCATCATCTCTGCTCGAACATGATCAACATGAATGTGATTTACTCTCATCTCAGTCTTTAAAAGACGCTCATATTCAGGAATGTTGATTAAAAGACCGATGACATCAGAGCTGATCTAATGATGATCTTCTGTAGAGGCTTCAGCACTGAGTCTGAGTCTCATCTGATGGAGTCTGAGTCTCATCTGATGGAGTCTGAGTCTCATCTGACGGAGTCTGAGTCTCATCTGACGGAGTCTGAGTCTCATCTGACGGAGTCTGAGTCACATCTGATGGAGCCTGAGTCACATCTGACGGAGTCTGAGTCACATCTGATGGAGTCTGAGTCACATCTGATGAAGTCTGAGTCTCATCTGATGGAGTCTGAGTCTCATCTGACGGAGTCTGAGTCTCATCTGACGGAGTCTGAGTCTCATCTGACGGAGTCTGAGTCACATCTGATGGAGTCTGAGTCACATCTGACGAAGTCTGAGTCTCATCTGATGGAGTCTGAGTCTCATCTGACGGAGTCTGAGTCTCATCTGACGGAGTCTGAGTCACATCTGACGGAGTCTGAGTCACATCTGACGGAGTCTGAATCACATCTGATGGAGTCTGAGTCTCATCTGACGGAGTCTGAGTCTCATCTGACGGAGTCTGAGTCACATCTGACGGAGTCTGAGTCACATCTGATGGAGTCTGAGTCTCATCTGATGGAGTCTGAGTCTCATCTGACGGAGTCTGAGTCTCATCTGACGGAGTCTGAGTCACATCTGATGGAGTCTGAGTCTCATCTGATGGAGTCTGAGTCTCATCTGACGGAGTCTGAGTCTCATCTGACGGAGTCTGAGTCACATCTGATGGAGTCTGAGTCTCATCTGATGGAGTCTGAGTCTCATCTGACGGAGTCTGAGTCTCATCTGACGGAGTCTGAGTCACATCTGACGGAGTCTGAGTCACATCTGATGGAGTCTGAGTCACATCTGATGAAGTCTGAGTCTCATCTGATGGAGTCTGAGTCTCATCTGACGGAGTCTGAGTCTCATCTGACGGAGTCTGAGTCTCATCTGACGGAGTCTGAGTCACATCTGACGGAGTCTGAGTCACATCTGATGGAGTCTGAGTCACATCTGATTGAGTCTGAGTCACATCTGATGGAGTCTGAGTCTCATCTGATGGAGTCTGAGTCTCATCTGATGGAGTCTGAGTCTCATCTGATGGAGTCTGAGTCTCATCTGATGGAGTCTGAGTCTCATCTGATGGAGTCTGAGTCTCATCTGATGGAGTCTGAGTCTCATCGGGTTGTGATGCCGTTTCTGTATTGGCAGATTAGCGAAGAAACATTTCTGCCACAATAAATGTATGTTTTTTTCTCCTGAATTGAAAAAAAAAAAAAATGTAAACAGAACAGAAAAGCTGTTGTGACTGTAAGTGCAGAAAACAACACAATAGAGATGTTTTCCTCTCAGACATGTGTCTGTGTGTGTGTGTGTGTGTGTGTGTGTGTGTCTGCTCAGTAAGTGTGAGTGTACCTCTGGCTCCCGGCTGCCCGTTCTCTCCGTTGCTGCCGGGGAATCCGGGTCTCCCGGGCGGGCCCTGCTCTCCCTGAGGTCCTGTAGGCCCCTGCCGACCCGGCTCCCCCGGGGGCCCGGGGACCGTGCGGATCGACACCGGCTGGATGGGCACGTGGTTCAGGATCGAGTTGTAGCGCGCCATGTGACCTGGACCCAGACAGAGCAATGTCACACACACTCACTCAATCCCAGCATGCACTGCTCGTGAAGCGGACTCACTCTGGATCAGCTGCTCACACACTTGTCTCGCTATGGCCTGGACAGAAGACGTGGACTGGACTTCACCCTGTTACACACACACACACACACACAGGAGAGAGAACGTTACACACACACACAGATGTTCATCAGTCGATCAGCCTCTGATGAGAACACTTACTCTCTCACCCTTCTCTCCTTTGGGTCCCGCGAGTCCCTGAAACAGAGAGAGAGAGGGTTTAAAATCGCCTCGATCGCCCATATCATGAGCACGTGTGACGCGTGTGTGACGTACCGGAGGGCCCTGCTCTCCTCTAGGTCCTGGAGGGCCGTTTTCTCCCGGGGCCCCAGGAGCTCCTGGACCTCCCTGTTATAACCACACACACACACACACACACACACACTTAAGATTTCATTCAGAATGTTTGCGATCAATTCAATATGATTGTAAAAGAATAATAATTATGTTTTTATAGTGATTATTAAACAAAAACACAAAACAATAATGTATTATAATATAACTATTGTGTGTGTATCATGCCTAGAGTATTCAATAAAGATAATAAAAACATTTTTTATAACTTTTTAGAATTTACTCACGATAGTTCCCGGCGCTCCCACTCGTCCCTGAGGACCGTCTGGACCCGGCAGACCCTGCGGAGGAGGAGACACACATGATCACACACACACACACACACACACACACACACACACACACACACAGCTGACGGACAGTTACCCGGGATCCTGGAGGCCCTTCACGTCCCGGAGAGCCTGGAGAACCAGGAACACCCTGCAGGAGCACACACAAATGAGGTCAGCGCATCGACACACACACACACACACATGTGAGTGACTTGAGGAGTGTGTGGTTTACCTGCAGGCCTGGAGGACCGGCGTCTCCCTTCTGCCCCGTCTCTCCCGCAGCGCCCTGAACACACACACACACACACACACACACACACACACACACACACACACACACACACACACAACTTGTTTAGATTTATGGTTTTGATTTTCTTGCAGTTTTAGAGTACAACATGATTATGAACGTATATATTTTACGCACAAAATTGAAAATAGTATTTTTGCACATTATTCAAACGTATAATTCTGTAACTTTTAAGTTCACTTTTTAAAACTGTCTTCACTTCAGCAATAGTAATAATCTGACACGTGTCGTCTCATAGTCTCATTCAGAAAACAGATGCGGCTGATGTTGGTCAGCACAGTCGCTACACTGCAACTTTAAAAGCTAAAGAAGGAATTTGGAGAGATGACTGAACTCTGAGCACAAAGAGAAATGAGCCACAACAACCGAGATGAACAGAAGCGGGAACAGTGATGATGGAGACACTGAGAGAACTGAACTCTGTTAACACCACTGACATCTGACTATACTACAACAAACATAACCTGTGTTCAGAGGAAAGATTCATCTCAGTGTGTGTGCAGTGTGTGTTTAGTGTGTGTGCAGCGTGTGTGCAGTTTTCAGTGTGTGTGTGTGTGTGTGAGCATGTTACCGGGGGGCCTCTGATGGAGCGTCCGCTGGGCCCCGGAGGACCGGGAGGCCCCTGAGCTCCTGGAACACCAGCGTCCCCGACCGGCCCAACTGGACCCTGCGGACACACACAACATCTGTGCTCATCTACTCCCATCACAGCCTCTGTCAAATGTGAGTAAATGAGGTGGATTGTGGGTAATTCAGTACCACAGGGCCGGGTTCCCCTCGATCTCCTCTGGCTCCTCTGGTACCAGAACCTCCCTGCCACACACACACACACACACACACACACACACAGTCAGTGACGGATGTCTGAGGTGATGATGAAGATGATGATGATGAAGGGCTCATACCGGGGGCCCCGGGGGGCCGGGGGGGCCCTTGCTGTCCTGAGTGCAGGTACAGGCGCGCGGGAGAGATGGACACTCGGATTCCTTCCTCTGCAACACACACACACACACACACACACCTCACTTCCAATCTCTCAATGACTCACTACAGTTCGTTCAGATCATTTCCCTAAATCAATTAATCAATTAAATTAATCAAAGGATAAAAGCACATAATATTAAAAATAAACTAAAAATGACAATAAAAGCTCATTTAAAATGTGAATTATTATAAAACAGTCTATAAAAATGTATAACACTGCCATTAAGACAACTGTAAACATGCAAATATTTTATTAAATTCTAGAATTATCAACTTAAAATTTCAGGGGTGTTTTTACTTCAACATTTTAATCTACTCGACAGTAAAGATGTTTGCACACGTGCACAGGGACACACACACACACACACACACACACTCACCAGGCTGGGCAGCTCGCAGCATTTGTCCCGTCGAGCCCATGACGTGCTGCACACGATATCAAAGGACTGCAGCTGAAACTAAACACACACACACACACACACAGATGTGAGACGTGTTATTCTAACCATGAACTGCATTTATGCATGACTTTCCCTTTGATCTCTCTCACACACACACACACACACACACACACACGGTACCGGAGCAGAGTTGTCTTTGGAGCCTCGGGATCGAACCATCCGGCCGAGCACCTCCACCCCGTCAGTGCTGATGTTTCTGGCTGCGTTCACAGGCTTCTCTCCCGCTGACTTACAGTCCACCATCACCAGAGCCGAGGTCGTGCTCACTGCGATGTGGAGCTGCACACACACACACACACACACACACACATGCTGTATGAAACAACAGGACTTCCACAGACTATATCTCCTTGCGCTGTGTGATTCTGACCTTGTGGAAACTGCCATAAAAGAGTTTCTGGATGTCCGCCCCCTCGAAGGTCACGGTCTGAAAATCGCCCTTATAATCGGTGTTGAAGAAAGTCAGAGTCTTTCCCGCGTCTGTGAAGAGAAGTGAACTGACCTCACATGAAGACAAACCAGATTTCATTTCGTTTCAAAAGCACAGTTTCAGTTCACGCATTCCCTGAGGATTGAACCCTTGCCCTCGTGTTGCTGACTCACTGTCCAGAATGACTCCCACTAACGGCTCGTTGCTGCTGTTGAGGATTTCCCAGAGGGCGAAGGGCTCCGCCGGGGTCTCCGGGAGCAGCCGGAACAGAAGGGTGATGGTGTAGTCCGACGGCAGACCCTCCGGGTGGATGAACCTGCAGGAGAGAGTTCATTTCACAACAACACCTCCAGCTCTGTGTGTTTACATGTTTCAGTGAGTATGAGTGTGTGTGACAAGAGTGTGTGTGTGTGTGTGTGAGAGAGCGTCACCTGGTGGGCTGTGTCAGTAGTGCGCCGCTGCCGAGTCTGAAGCTGCTGAAGCTGTTAAAGGTCCCCGGCTCCATCGACACACCGCTCACGTTGCTGTACAGATGCTCGACCAGCCCAAACATCTCCATCATCCTGAACCCTGACACACACACACACACACACACACCGTCACCACACAACACTGAGAGCAACCACCACAGCAGGATCATCACAAATTCAGTCATAGAAAACACAGTTAGAGTCGATGTAACTGAGCTCTGAACAGGACGATGTAATGCCAGAGCCCGTCTAACGGAGAGCCTCGGCACTCCCGTGTATCATCTTGGTTGCAGTTCCATTATAATTCCACTGGAGGCGATCACGGGCGAGAGCAGAATGAATGGGAGTCTATGGGGCTAAACGGCTAAATGTGTCTCTTTCACCTGCTTGTCGTTGAATTAACAGAGATTTTACTGTTGATTCCGCAAGTTCAATATAGATTATAGGCCAAAAGTCGAATGAACGAGTACTTATGTCCTTTCGATGTCTTACAGGTTAGGCCGTTGTTGGCCGGAGCACGCTAGCATTCTGCTATTGTGTGACGTCATCACATTTTTAGAACAGATAAGTGAATTTAAAAATGCAATTTTCAGCTGAGTGTATTATCTTAGCCCTCCCCTTTTGAATGCAACTTTCAAATTACTTGACAAAAAATTACATCCTGAGAAAAGTGGATTTCTGGGAGTGAAACCCCATTGACTCCCATTCATTCTGCACTCGACCGCGAGCACCCCCGCATGGACAGAGACGTGTTACTGCAGCCAGTCCAGAACCCGGAAGTAACCAGCCAGTGCCAATTCTCTTCAATTAGACTTTCTCTGGTAATGCACAGGCTCACGGTCACATGATCACACGGGTCACATGATCACACGGGTCACATGATCACACAGGTCACACATGGATCGTACAAAATGCGTCTTATGTTTTATTTAGTACTGTCCTGAATAAGATATTTCACATAAAAGATGTTCACATATATTACACAAGACAAAAAAATAGCTGACTTTATTTTTATTTAGTTTGTTTCATTTACCTGATAAAGTGCTGCCGCTCATAGGTACCGATGGACATGCTGCAAACAACACACACACACACACACACACATTGCAGAACTGCTGTTATAAATAATATAAACTAACCCGAACAGAAAACTGTTTTTAAATTTACTTTCAATTTAATTTACTTTTACACACACACACACACACACTTACTAGCTGATGCAGCTTCACAAACGAAGGTAATCAGTTTCTCTTCAATATTTCTGAAGGCGTCCAGATCGTCCACGAAGAACACGTGCCTCTCGCTGGGTTTACTGGCGATACTCACCAGCTCGGCATAATCGGCATCGGCGAACCCGATGGCAAACACCACGTAACCTGCACGCACACACACACACACACACACACACACACACTACATGAGCTATCCCCCGTCTGAAGAGCTGGAGCAGTGAGGAAGACCTCGCGCCGCACCTTCGGCCTGGATCTCCTGCGACACCTGAAGCACGTCGTCTTGGGAACGCCCGTCCGTCAGCACCACCAGCACCTTCGGCACGCCCCTCCTGGCCCCGCCCACTTCCGTCATCACCGACGCCTTCACGTGCTGCATGGCCCTGCCTGAGGTCAGAGGTCAGAGGTCACACACACTCACGAGCACCAGCAGAGCGGATGAGTGTGTGTGGATCAGTCTTTGCCTGTCTTGGTGTTTCCTCCTTTATATGAGATCCTCTGAATGGCGTCCAGGAGCGTTTCCTTATTCACGTGCGAGCTGAGCTTGAACTCGGTGCGGGCGTCGTCGCTGAACTGAGCGATGGCCACCTGAGACACACACACACACACACACACTCGTGAGGTGCCTGTTCATGATCATAACACAATGCAAAACAACAGTTATGAGAATTACTTACTTTTATAAGGTTTTGCATTTGGATATATATTTTCATTTATATTTTTATATTTACATTTAGCAGAGGCTTTTATCCAAAGCGACTCACATCTGAGGACTAAACCAAGCGAGTCATCGTGAAGAGGCGAAAACAACACAACAACTGCTCAAATACAACCTTCACACATCGCTCAGCTTAAACCAGAGGAGGAAGGGTTTACATTTTTATTTTTTTTTATCTTATTACTGTAAGTGCTCACGGAACAGATGAGTTTCAGTTATATAGACATAATCAAATATTAGGAGCTGTAATAATATATATATGAAGAGTTCAGATGCAAAAGCCTCTAAGTGCCATTTGAAATTTTCTTCAATCATTTTTATCAAGCTTGTATATTTAAGTTCAGTAATTTCACTTAAATGGCAATGAAGATTACCTATTAATGGCCATTTAAGTGAAATTACTGAACTTAAATATACAAGCTTGATCAAAATGATCATTTTAGAAGAAAATTTCAAATGGCACTTAGAGGCTTTTGCATCTGAACTCTTCATATAGACATAATCAAATATTAGGAGCTTTAATAACTAAACTGTTCCTCACCTGAGTGTGTGTTCCTCCTCACCTGAGTGTGTGTTCCTCCTCACCTGAGTGTGTGTTCCTCCTCACCTGAGTGTGTGTTCCTCCTCACCTGAGTGTGTGTTCCTCCTCACCTGAGTGCCGCTCGGCCCGATCTGGTCCAGAGATCCGGCTGTGCTGTACAGGAAGCGGATGATCTTCTGGAAGTTGTCGTCTCCGATACTCCATGATCCGTCCACCAGAAACACCAGATCTGCTTTAGCTGCGCGACACACTAACACACACACACACACACACACACACACTGATGAACCCTGCTGTATGTCCCGAACCCTCACAATGTCATGTGACACGTACCTTCTTTAGTGGCAGGAAGAGTGGGTGGAGGGGCGGAGCTTCTGGCTGTGGTGGGCGGAGTCGTGCTCACAGGAACTACACACACATCTCACCATTACAAACAACACAAGACGAGTGTCCAGCTGAAGCTCATCACTGTCCATCTGACGGAACGAGTCTGTCTGGATAAATCTCTTAATTCTGTCTCATAACATCTAAAATGTTTGGAATTTTATCATAAATTAAATTTATGATTCAAATTATGATTGACAGTTGAATGATTCTATATTTATAGAAACACAGTAACTGTATCATCATTAGAGAGAGGATTATTTGTCACAGTGTGTGTGTGTGTGTGTGTGTGTGTGTGTGTGTGTGTGTGTGTGTGTGTGTGTGTGTGTGTGTGTGTGAGTGTGTGTGTGCACATACATGTCCTCTGTGTGGTGGTGACGGCCGGTCCCTCTGTGTCCTGCAGTTGCGCGTGAACGTTTATCACGTACTGTGTGTTCGGCGTGAGGTCATTAAAGCAGTGTCTGGAGGCGGAGCCAGACAACCTCACTTCCTGTTTCTCACCGTCTGAGGAAGAGAAAGGAAAGATGACTGATGACTGCATCTATATGAATGTCTTTGTCGGTATCAGATAAAGCGTGTTCAGAAGGAGACAGGAACTGAACGGCTGGATCTGGACTCACACAAACACTATAAATCATCTTTATATGCAGCAGCTTCCAGACTCCAAATGACACGTTTGTTCAGTGAAGGTTAAAAGTGTAACATGTAATCACACCAAACCTCACTACTGACATGCCAAAGTTATAATCACACACACACACTCACTGAGCTGGGACTGCAGGGTGAGCCGGTACAGGGTGGCGTGTGGATGAGGCTGCCACTGCACACACATGCTGGTCGTCCGCACCTGATACGTGCTGAGGTTACTCACTCCCAGATACACTACACACACACACACACACACACACACACACACACATCACAACATCTTACAAGAACAGATTGAGAACATTTAAATGAAAATGTTATGTGGTTGGTTATGTGAACATCAAGGAAAAGTTACAATGTATCATTCTTCAAACATTATGGAATGTTACTTTTGAACGTTCTCTGAATGTTCTGAAACATGTAGCAACATTTAAAACGTTAGAGGACAACGCTCGATAACCGACGAGAGCGGTTTCAGGGACACACTCACGTGTTCTGGCCCGTCCGCTCAGGGCTTCGCTGGAGCCAGTGGTGTAGGTGGCGATGACCTTTACACTGTACTCCGTCCCGCTCAGCAGGTTCAGGATCAGCATGGTGTTCACATCATCACCCACAAACGTCTCCAGAGCACGAGCGGCCGCTGCCGGGAGGTCAGAGGTCAGCAAGTGTGTGTGAGGAAGTTAGTGTGCGAGTGAGTGAGTGTGTGTGTGGTACCTGAGGTGGGCTGGTACACGATCCTGTAGCCCATGGTGGGAGAGGGCGGCGAGTCCCAGCTGATGCGAAAGCGGTTGTACCATTCCTCAGACACACGGAGCCCACTGGGAGCGGAGAGAGGCACTGAGGAGGAAGAGGAGGAATAAGAAGAGGATGAAGAGAAGAGGAGGAGGACAAGCTCATTATTCATCTGGGTGAACTTATACACCACTGACCCGCTCATCTGTCAGGCTGTTTACTAGCGACAGGAAGTTGACATGGTACTTCACATGCTCTGTTTTGTGAGATTCATTTTGGACAGGATTTGACTGATAATATTTTAATTATGATGTGTTGGATTCGTGTTTAGCTAAAAACTCAACATTAACGCAGGAGACATCAATGGAGATGTTCCAATATTACCCAGAAGTCCTGAGTGAGGGAACTCAAGTGTGCGAGCGAGACGTGTGATGGGCAGGCCGGCGCTGTAGATCGCAGACACACTGACGCTTTACTCGGTGTGTGTGTGTGTGTGTGTGTGAGAGGAGACTCACGTGTGCGAGCGAGGCGTGCGATGGGCGGGCCGTCACCTGAACTGTAGACGGCAGACACACTGACGCTGTATTCAGTGTCCGACAGGAGCGGCTGCAGCAACACTGAGGTCTGAGACGCGGGAACCATCGCCTGCAAACACACACACACACACACACACTCATCACAGCAGAGGAAACACACACACTGATCACAGAGAATGATCCCGCGGTGAAGACAGACACACTCAGGGCCAGAGCTGGACTCTCCCACAGATGAAAGCGATGAAGAGAAAAACACACACTTCCAAATCCAACAGAAGAAAAAATACTTTCAGAGCCAAAGGGCTTTTGGAGGAGACATGAACTGATGCTAATCTCTTTTTCTACAGCTAGAAATTCATCAAAACACATGCTAGAACACAAAGGTATTTGATCTCAATTTATATTGCAATTTCAATAAATCCTGTTTGCTATCCTGATCATGTTGGTGAAACCAATTTCTGAATGACACACACATGTACGAGTATACTGTAAGATTCACACACTCACCACCTGTTCTGCGCGGTCCCCTCGCGTGCTGATGTACGACACACGGTACTGACGCACGTTTGGACCCGCAGCGTCCCATGACACACGCATGCTGAAGGTCGTCACGTCACTCAGCTGCAGATTCCTGATGGCCAGACGCTGCACTGCACACACACACACACACACACACACACATGAACAAGCACATAATAAGCACACTAATTAACTAACCAACTAAACAACAAACTAAATAACCAAATAACCAACTAACTAACTAACCAAACAACCAACCAACTAACCAAACCAACTAACTAACCAACCCTGACATCCAACCAAACAACAAACTAACTAACCCTAACAAACAACTAACTAACCAACCAACCAAAAAAACAAACAACAGGGTGGCAGTGGCTCAGTGGTTCATGTGGGTTGTCTACAAACCGAAAGGTTGGTGGTTCAATCCTCGGTTCCACCTGACCAAGTGTCGAGGTGTCCATGAGCAAGACACCCAACCCCAGCTGCTCCCGACGAGCTGGATGGCGCCTTGCATGGCTGCCGTCGCCGTTGGTGTATGAATGTGTGTGTGAATGGGTGAATGTGAGGCAAATTGTAAAGCGCTTTGGTGGCCATTGGGTCTATGAAAGCGCTATATAAATGCAGTCCATTTACCATTTACCAAACAACTAACTAACAAACCAAACAACAAACTAAACAACCAAATAACTAACTAATCAACCAACCAACCAACCAACCAACTAACCAACTGACTAACTAACTAACCAAACAGCAAACTAAACATCCAACTAACCAACCAAACAACAAACTAACTAACTAACTAACTAACCAAACAACCAAGTATCTAACTAACTAACCAACAAACTAAACAATCAACCAACTAACTAATCAACCAACCAAACAACCAGCCACCCAAACAAACAGCCAACTAACCCAACAAACAACCAACTAACCAACCAAACAACCAACTATCCAACCAACAAACTAACCAAACAGCCAACTAACTAATCACTAACCAAAGATGAAAAACACATTTGAGATATTGTGAAGTATGCGATCAAACATCTCATGTATGTAAGCGTTTCTGATGCAGGAAAACTGATGACAGACTGAGAGATCTTACCGGCGGTGGACGTTCTGACGGTCGTTGTAGTAACCGGTATTGTTCTAGCAACTTCAAACACAATTAGAGACAAAGAAGCAAGAAACAGATTTTAAACAGTCATTTAGGATCTGACGTTAGATGTGTGTTGAGCTGATGAAGAGTGACATCAGACCTGTGGTTTGACTGATCTCCACGGCCTCGCTCTCAGACTCATCTCTGTACATCCCAGACAGAGACACATCATACTCAGTCAGAGGCTGCAGACCCGTGATGACAAACCAGGTCGAGTTATCGTTGATGAGAACCTGCACACACACACCAGGTCGAGTTATCACTGATGAGAACCTGCACACACACACACACACACACACACACACGCATGTGCACACGTGTGTACCTCTTTAGTCTCTCCTCCTGCTGCTGGTCTCCAGGTCAGTCTGTAGAAGGAGACGTCAGACGCCGCATGTTTCCACATCACCCTGAAGCTGTCCGTGGACACGTCACTGGAGCTGAGACTCAGCGGCAGAGGGACCACACCTACACACTCACACACACACACACACAATTTATCTATCTATATATATATATATATATGTATGTATGTGTATAGAGACATATATATCTTGTTGCACCGGAAGCTTCTTCTGTTTATTTATACTAAATGGTTTAATTGAACTATATTAAGTAGAGTAAATTAATTGATTTTAGACATTTAGACATTTAGCATTGATATAAATTAGTGTTGTCAATCAATTAAAAATTTGACTCGATTAATCACAGACTTTTTTTTCTTCGATTGATAGCCATTAAAAACACTTAATTTGTATAGGTTTATACTAGTTTTATATTAATGTGATAATTTCACAGCTATTAAAGCACCTGTTGTTTAGTGGCGAGCAGCGAGTGATTTCCTCTGTTCTGGGATCAGTTACTGACAGGAGGCTTCAGTGGCACCTGTGCCTTTAAGAGCTGCAAGCGGATCTCGCACGCCCCGCTCTCTCTCAACTCTCAACTCCGCTCTTATGAGGATACTCGACAAAACTGACATAAATGTATGTGTTATTGTTCATCTGTGTGTGTGTGTGTGTGTGTAAACAGGACATTCACACACAGTGCGGCCTCTTTCTTCTTGTCATGCTTGGATGGTTTAAAAGCATTAGCATGAATAAGAGCGGGATCGTATAGCGTAACGCGACCCAGAGTCTTCACTACTCTTCGCTAATTGCGTTAAATATTTTAAGGCGTTAAAAATGAATCGGATGCGTTAACACTGACAGCACTAATTTAAAGATGTGATGCGCGCGTGTGTGTGTGTGTGTGTGTGTGTGTGTGTGTGTGTGTGACTCACTGGTGGTGAACGTGTCGCTCAGCGCTTCTGCTTGCCCCTCCTCATAGAGAGCCAAGATGGCGACGGTGTACTCCGTCACGGAGCTCAGGTCACGCAGCATCACCGTGGTTACCGGACCCACTTCCACCTGGGGTCAACGAAGGGTCAAAGGTCAGATACATGCCACAGCAATCCAGTCCCAGCGACCGGCTGAGCGCTCACCTGATTGGTCTGCACGGCGTCCGTCTTCACGTAAACAATGCGGTAACCTTTGACCTTCCGAGACGCCGCGTCCCAGGATAGTTTAGCGGAGCTGTGATTGACGTCCGAGATGCGCAGATTACGAGCAGGAGTCAGACGAACTGAGGAGAGAATCAGAGAGAAGATACGATGGGATTCTCCTACTTCCTGTCTCTCTCTCTCTCTCTGAACACTGAGTGAGTTAGACTGCAGTTCCTCCTTCAGCCACTAGAGGCGCTGCAGAGGAGACTCGCATCTTAAAATGCCCAACTTTACAGCAGAAGAAAAGCATGTTCACGGTCTGGTGCACTCTATCGCTAATGACCCTAACGCTGACCACACTGTGAACATGATTCTCTTCTGCTGTGAAGTTGGACATTTGGACTCGAGGGTCTATGGGAAAAAAAATGTACACCTCATCCATTCAAACTATATTAAGCCTTAAAGTTCTGCATAATTAAGGGCGTGGCCACTTGAGTGACAGGTGGATTGGCACTGATGTGTGTGTGATGTACTCACGCGTGGTCTCCTGCGCGGTCATGGGGTCGCTGGCCTCCTCGCCGTACATGGCGTAGACCGTTACTGTGTATTCGGTAGCAGGAGTTAACCCTTCCAGCTCAATCTGAGTCACAGAGTCGGACACTTTAACCTGCGGGCAAGGCAACGCTAGATTATTTATGGAGCACATTTCATACACAATGATAATTCAACGTGGTTTACATAGAAGAAATTTAAATAATCAAAACAAATAAGAATCATTACAACAGTTTAGAATGAAAAAATAAAATAAAGTACAGTAAAAGTGGACGAACGGTGGCACAGTGCTCATTCAGTATATACACAGCTAAACAGAAGTGTTTTGAGTCTGGATTTGAATGTGACTAAAGCAGGAGCACACCGGATCTCCTCTGGAAGCTGGTCTAGCTGCGATCGGCACTAAGGGGCCTAAAGTGTGCCATGAAAACATCCCTCTGTACACCACTACACCACCACCAGCAGCCCAACAGTGGAAACAAGGCATGATGGGTCCATGATCTCAGTCTGTTTACACCAAACTCTGACTCTACCATCTGAATGTCTCCAGACTCATCAGACCAGGCAACATTTCTCCAGTCTTCAACTGTCCAGTCTTTGGAGAGCTCTTGCAGATTGTGTCCTCTTTCTCCTATCTGTAGTGGAGATGAGTGGTGCCCGGTGGGGTCTCCATCCTCCTCAAGGTTGTGTGTGTTGTGTCTTTGCTGCATACCTCGGTTGTAACGAGTGGTTATTTCAGTCAAAGTCGCTCTTCTATCAGCTTGAATCAGTCGGCCCGTTCTCCTCTGACCTCTAAACGCCTTTCGCCCACAGGACTGCCATCGCTTACTGGATGTTTTTCCCTTTTCACTCCATTCTTTGTAAACCCTAGAAATGGTTGTGTGTGAAAATCCCAGTAACTGAGCAGATTGGGAAACACTCAGATACCAACAGCCATGCCACGCTCAACACTGCTTAAATCCCCTTTCTTTCCCATTCGGACATTCAGTCTGGAGTTCAGGAGATGGTCTTGACCAGGACCACACCCCGAAATGCAGTGAAGCAGCTGCCATATGATTGGTTGATTAGATAATTACATTAATGAGAAATTGAACAGGTGTTCCTAATAATCTGTTTGGGACCCCAGTGTTCTCATTTAAGCTTCTCTTCTTGACAGACACAGATCTAGCTTCAACGGCAGGAGAGATCAATATATCAAAGAAAATACACAAATGATCAGACAGTGCATATCAATCGATGAGATGTTTAAAGCCGTGCTGATAAGTAAATCTAGAGAGTGTGTGTGTGTGTGTAGTCGACCTCCTTCTCATCCGCGGGGTCTCCCTCCGTCAGAGGCGCGTACAGGATCATGTACCCAGAAGCCCCTTCTGCCTCTTGCCAGCGCACACGCATGGTGCTGTGAGTGATGTCATACAGCTCCAGACTGCTGACCGTCGGCAGCGCCACTGACCAAACACAACAATCAACCAATCACTGAAGCACAGCAGAAAACTGACCGGCACACAATCCATCAGCTCAGCCCAAAATTATAGATCAGACGTGTGTAATAAATCAGACCAATAAAACACATGAGTTTCATCAGATGTCAATTAATTGATCAGATGTGATGTATAGATCAGATGTATAGATGTGATGTATAGATGCTGCACTCACAGGTGGTCTCGCTGCCTCTCAGAGCTTCACTGGCGGAGTTACTGTAAATGGCGAACACAGTGATCTGATACTCCGTCAGAGAGTTCAGAAACCTCAACACCACAGAGTTCTCGTCACCGTTCACCACCACCTGCACCACACGAGGCACACGAGTCTTTCACTCGGCACTATATCTGATAGATCTACATTTGCAGATATATATGCAAAATAATACATTATTATTAAATCCTCCTCAGAAGAGAGAGACATGTTTGACTGGATTTGGCCCTCATAAATACAAACAAATCTGAACACACACACACACACACACACACACACACACACACACCTCCTCAGGTCTGACTCCACTGGATGAATAATACACCACTCTGTACTTCTCCACCGGCCCGGCAGCGTGAGTCCACGACACACGGAAGCTCCTGGCCGTGACCTCAGAGGTCACAAGGTCGCTGGGAGCGTCAAGTGACCTTGATTGCGGCTCTGTCTCACCTGAAACACACACAAACGCCAAACACAAACTTTACACCATCAAAACAGGATATATGTGACCTTTGACCCTTCAACTGTACCAGCTGTAAAGAAGCTCTACAGAAGACAAGTGTCATTATTTAGCTCAATGTTGATTTAATATGTTAAAACACAGACAAGAGTATTTCGGACAGACGTCTCCCTTTATTTGTGCTGAGAATCTGCTGCACAGAAAGTTAAAGGTCTCTCTGCGGTTTTTTTGCTCAAATAAAAGCTTGAGTGAAAATAAGACGGGTTTCTGAATTTATTTCTGTAAAGTTAAATAATCAATACTTCTCTGCACTGTAAATGTGTAAATGTTAAGTTTGAGCTCTGATAAAGTTTCTCGTTGTGCATTTGATCAGTGAGCAGCTCAAAGAGTCACGCAGAACACAGTCAGACAGAAATGAGTTTCTGGTCAGAGACGCTACAGTTAGAGTGGGAGACTTTAATAGTATCTGAGATCTCCAAAACCCCCAGAACCCACCCCTGATCCCAGAACCCACCGCTGATCTCTCGGCTGATCTCAGAGACGCGCTCACACACACTCCGGGTCACTCCCTCCACAATGGAGCTCATCACACTGAAGTCCGCCACGTTGTACATGTGTGTGTCCTCGGGTGGTGAGGCGATGGCTCTCAGCTCATTCTCATCTGCGTTCTTCACCCCTACACAAAACACACATGAGGAACAGGCCACAGACACAGTGCATTATGGGTAGTTGCTATCAATAGAGATTGTATATAATGAGTTATGTGAATATATTCTACTTTAGTGATTGACATGTCAAGAATTTAGAAAACGCAGGATGAAAACTCAAACTCTCACTCCAGGAATACAACTGTAGCATAAATGAGCATCAGTTTATATTTAATTCCCTCAGTGAAGACTACACAGTGTTATTTAATATCTGATTAATATCTGTATTATTCCTACAGTTCTTGAAAAACATAAAGCATGTTTACATCATCCAAGTCTTTGTATCTTAGATCTTATTTTTGATATCAGAGATCTCAGTGTTCTCTGTGTTTGTCCATGTTCCTCTAATGAATGAGCGTCACAGTTGATCCTGTCCTCATACCGATAGCAAACAGCTCGATCCCAGCGTCTCTGAGTCTCTGAGCAGGAGACTGAACATCATCCTGCGACTTCCCATCCGTGATCAGAATCCCAATCTTAGGAACCTCAGGTCGGGATCCAGATTCAGGTTTAAAGCTGTTCTCCAAAATATACGTCAGAGCAAGACCTGGAAAAAACACGCGTGAGCGTACAGAACAGAACAGACGCATTAAAGGAGAACTCCACTTCCAGACGAAAATCAGCCCAGTGTCATAACCAGGGTGAGTAAATCATGGGCTAATTTTCATTTGAGAGTGACGAAGTCATGTTGATCTAAGATGTGTGTGTGTGTGTGTGTGAACCTGTGAGTGTGTTTCCTCCTTTATAAGGCAGATTCTTCACCGCGTCGATCACGGCCTCTTTAGTGCTGTGGGTGTTCAGATGCCACTCGACCCGCGGATCCCCACTGTACTGCGCCAGCCCTGCACACACACACACACACACACAAGTTTTGGACATTTTGCCCTCACATGTACAGACAAACACACCAATAAAAACACAAGGCCACGGACGCACCAACTCGTGTGTGTTCAGAGCCGACGGCGAAGGCCCTGACGAGACTTTCCAGGAACATCCGAACCAGACGGAAATTAATCCGGCCGATACTCCAGGATCCGTCGACCAGGATCACGATATCGGCGACAGCTGGAGTCCTACATGTGAAGATGTCCTCTGTGGAGACACACACACACACACACAGCGATTATAGACACTTCATTGTTATATTGATGCTTATAGCTGCTGTTATAGAGGAGAAGTGACATCACTGTCCTCTTGGAGTTACAGCGGTTATATAAATGTACTGCCCGTTCTTCTTGTGTCAGTCTCGTCAGCTGATCTATCTGCTGTGAACACAAGCGCTTTTAACTTCCACATGTTTCAGTGTGTGTGTGTGTGCAGTGACATGACAAAAAGACTCAAATGACATGACAAAAACACTCTTCACGAACGTCTTTATTTCAGTTTTGGACTGTGGGATCTGTCCACTACAGCACTAATGTTAGAGAAACGACCCTGAGCCTCCTCCGATCCGCTGAGAAGAAGAGCTGCTGACGGACTCTCACCTGTGGAGAAACACTGACATTACATTAGAGAGCGTGTGTGTGTGTGTGTGTGTGTGTTCTGCTCTTCATGCTGTAACACGCCCATCTGCACACCTCAGCTCTTCTCCCCTTAAACTCTCTGCATTTATCTTTCACTCCCAGATTTGCTTTTACCCACAATGCCGTGCTCTGTCAAGTCTATACACATTAGGGACATGTTCTTTCAGAAGTCAGGGGTCTTATACATCTGAAAACATGAATATTAAACATTTGTTTCTTTAACCCTCTGGGGTTGTTCGGCCCAAATGGACCCAAAGAATTTAAATAATTTTTTTTTTAAATCACAGCGTCCTTGGGATGGTCTGAAATTTGGTGACTTTGTTGGTATTTGGTATTTGAACACCCAAAAAAATTGGGGACAGGATGTGAATAGTCTAAGTGGTTGTAAAAAAATAGTCACACTTGGGGTGTTCGGGTCCAAATGGACCCGCATGGAAAATGAATGGGAAATTGGCAAAAATGTGAAAATACTGAGTTTTTTTGTGCGTACAATCTACAAATCAGCCACGATCTTGAAAAAAAGCACACAACAGTGAAGGGGTGAATCTATAAAACATCAAGAGTGCAAAACAGACACATCCACACACACACACACACACACACACACACACACACACACACACACACACACACACACACACTTTTATACACAAACCCACCAAAAAATTCAGATTATACATGTGTTTTGCATTTTTAAAATGCTCAGTTTGTCCACCAGATGGCATCCATCTCATTTCAAAAATTGCTTTTATGAGGCCTAGGCTTGACTCTAAAATGAAATACAGCTTTAAAAATAATTTAAAAAAATATATTTTTTAAAATATTTGCTATATTATGTTCAATGGGGGGAAATTTTGTCATAATTATTGCATTAATACTAATTATATATATATATTTTTTTTTTAAATTTTCTCAAAACACCAAAAAATAAAAGAAAAAAAAATATATAAAAAACGAGTAAAAAAAAACAACATGATTTTTTTAAAAATATGAATCCCGGCCTTTGGGTCGAACACCCCGAGTGTGACTCTGAAACGAACAACCCCAGAGGGTTAATGACTTTAATGAAGTCATATATAGACAGAGCTTAATATAATTGGCTATGATTAACTACATTATGCATTTACATTTGATCAGAAACTAAACAAGAGATAAACGTCGCTCAGATATATTCTAAATATATATATATTTTAGTCAGTTTGTAACATTTGACCCTTAGAATCACACCGACAGCTTGAAAGAGACCGAAAACACCAAACCATCAGACTTCACTTCACACACTAACCCTTCAGCGTGGAGCCGTTCATTAAAACATCAGCCGGAAGCATCAGTGTGAGTCTGCCGAGAGCGGGGTCGAGAGGGGTCAGCGTGAGGAAAGATAAGGTGTAGTTCATAGCAAGTTCATTCCTTTGACCTTTGAACTTGAATTTCAGTGATAGTCAACATAACTTCATCACTCTTTTCTCCCCCGTCTAATCAATCTGTCGTAGGTCAAATATTGAACATCACTCTGAAATGTGTCCAGACGAGTTACAAACAAGGTTTCATGTTGACATTAAGATCAGGGATCATCCAAATCCCTCGCCACACAAACACAGGTATTACAGTGTGTGTTAGGGTTAGGGACTTAGAGCTGAGAGGGAGAGAGACACACACACAGAGAGAGAGAGAGAGAGAGAGAGCGATGACTACAGGCTACAGAGATCAACACCTGCATGCCTACGAGACACACGGAGAGAGAAGAATGAAAGTATGTCTCTAGTGTAGACTTGCAGAGACGGCAGGATCAAGAACAGCTTCAGTGTGACGCTCGTTACACAAAGGCCTAATAATGAGTGATTTATCAGAGTCGCACAGCTCAGTCTCATCATAAGAGCACAAATCTAAAGCGTCCCGAGCTGAGATGGTTCGACGGGCTCATGAACGCCACCGTTTACTGGGAATGACAGACTCAAGGGAGATCAGGAGCATAAAGGCTTCTGGGAAGATTTACAGCGTGTCCTCTCTCTCTTCAGCCCCTATAATCACGTTTATTATAAATCACACACACACAAACAAGCCATCAATCTCCACCATAATGTCACGTTTGCCAAGCCACAACCCATGAGCCTCTGCGGTCTCCATTTAAACTCAGACTAAATATAGTTTGTACAAACCTCGTCTGCTGCGTTTAGTTCCTACGATTAAAGCTTCAGTCCTGGAGATAGTTCCCTCAAGACGAACTCACTTACACTAAGATCGAAATATTGAACAGCGCTCGCAAAGTGTTACCATTATTTTTAGTTTAAAGCCGTGTGACGACGAGCTCTTGGAATGGGTTTTAAGAAGTCGGGCGAGTGATGTACAGAACAGCTGAACATGGACTCGCTGACCAGCTTCATCTCCAGTGCTGTCTCTCCTCACCTCCAGTGATGACATCACTCGACCCGTCACTGCCCGTCTGATGGAGCGACACCCCGACGACACTCACCTCTGACCCCGATCCTGACGGGAGGACAGTCAGAGACACGTCAGGAGCACAGTCGGGTGTGTGTAGGTGTGTGTGTGTAGGGTGAGAGTAAACACTGACCGCTGTATCTGCCCTGCAGCGCTTCGCTCCGCTCCCTCCCTCTGAGGGTCGTGACCTTCACACTGACCTCTGTCCTGCGGTCAAAGCCCTCGATCACGGCTCTGGGCTCAGACTTACTCACGTTCAGCTCATGCTCGACTCCTGCTGAACACAACACATGTAATCTCAGATCAATATACTTAATTGTCTAATTATTTACTAATGTGGCAAGCATCTGTGTAATAAGTGGGATGGGATAATGTACATTAACCCCTTAGCTGTCACCCCCCTTTTGAGAATGGGGGTTAAAATGCACTATTCAACCTTAAATGGTTGTAATTTAAGAATGCTTTGGAATATACCCAAGTTTGGTCTTGTTTTAAAGGAAACACTCAGCAGAATATTGCTGAAGTGAAAACACTTCAAAAAATTAAAGTATGAAAAAGTTATGGAAGTTTAGATTGACAGTTAATCAAATATATTGTACTATATATTTTTTATTTTATATAAAATATATATATTTTACAAATATTTTTTACTCTAAAATTACTATAAAATCAAAGCCATAAATCTTATCAAGTTATGTTCCAAATTTGAAGTTGATATCTCAAAAATTGAAGTTCCCATGAGATTTTGTTTAGGCGTAGTACCAAAAACAGCCACCGGGTGCCATTGAATTCCATTGAATTTAGTTGTATCCATTCTGCCTTAACAAATGAATACATTTCAGTCCAAAATATCACTTTTGTCACAAAATTTGGAACCTTGAGACTCAGACCTTTCTGACAATATGTGTTTTGTCAAGATTAGAAAAGGTTTTGATCATAAAAAGGCGATAAAAAATAATATATTATAGAGAATAATAAATATAAATATCATTTTTAGAGGATAATATTATACTATATATTTTTTTATTTTTATTGAAAAATACTAGATTATGAACTTTTAGCATAAAAACAGAAGTTTCGATGATTAAAAGTGGGTGCATCGACTTTTTGTGACAAAGGTCAAAACTCCTGTTATGACGCAGATTTTTTTAAGGTGCACTCTCGTCATAAATTCATCAATTACTCTTCCTACATAATTTGTAACACAAAACGGGTAGAATATCTATTTAGAAGTCTTAGACCTTTCCAACGATATATAATTTGTAGGGCTGTGCAAAAGTTGATTGTGATTAATCGCATCCAAAATAAAAGTCTGTGTTTACATAATATATTTGTGTGTGCTGTATATAATTATTTTGTATATATAAATACCTATGCATGCATGTTTAAATTTAAGAATTATTCGCGCTTAAATTCTGTAAATATATATAAATACATAATCTATATTATATAAATATAAATATTTTATATATGAATAACACATTTTCTTAAATATATACATGCATGTGTGTGTATTTATATATACAAAATAATTATATACAGCACACACAAATATATTATGCAAACACAGACTTTTATTTTGGATGCGATTAATCACAATTAACTTTTGCACAGCCCTAATAATTTGTCATAATTAGATTAGGATTTAGTAGAAATATAGTGAAGTAAAGTTAGGTTTCCCGGTACCGGGACGGTGACAGTTAAAGGGTTAAACCGGTTGTTAGGGTTAGGAAGACCCGATCCTGATCATCCTGTCGGCTGTATTCTGAGATAACAACCGGCTCAATGTACATTATCCTTTCCATGGAGTCACGAGGAGCACTAGCTGTAAATCACTACCAGACACATCTGCTGTGTTATTATATCAGGGCAGATCTGCAGTACCCGAGTGTGTGTGTGTGTCAGAGCTCACCTGAGCCGGTGCTGTACGCAAGTGTGTATCCGTCAAACTCTCCCTTCGGCTCCTTCCAGCTCACACTCAGCCTGTTGGAGCTCAACTCTCTGAAGCGAAGCCTTCTGGGCATTGGCACTGCAAACACAGAGGAGACAAGAGCATCACACACACACACACACACACACACACATATATACACACACACACACACTCACTCACACTCCGGCGGTCAACATGAACAGCTGATGAACGACAGTCCATCTAATCACAAGCACCGGCTGCACAGGTGAAGTTTGACTGACAGCTGGAGTTTGATTAGATCTGAAACATCATCTGTGTGTCAGACAGAGGAAAGAGAGGAACGAGAGAGGAAGGAGAGAGGAAGGAGAGAGGAAGGAGAGAGGAAGGAGAGAGGAAGGAGAGAGGAACGAGAGAGGAACGAGAGAGAAACGATACACGAGTCCAAACCATATGTGACCCGACGCAGCTCTAACAGTGTTACGGTGAACGAGTGTGAATGCAAGTCAAGCATGTGTTGCATGTTCTGATCCGGATCGCCGGATATTCCTCAGGATAATCACAGAACAAACTGGAGTGACACCATTTCCAGAGATCAGATTCTAGAGTTACAGCGCCGGCAAACTCTCAGTGGCATCAGATCTGGTTTGGACTCAGTGTTATGAAGAAAGTCTCACTCTCTCCTCGAACCTGCAGCACTGATGTGTGTGTGTGTGTGTGAGAGAGAGAGAGAGAGAGACTGGCTGGTCGGCTTATTGCCACGACAGACTGAGAAGAAAGGGAGATTTTTGGGAAGCAATCCAGAAGAAGTGTGTGTTTGTGTAGATGTGAAGAGCATCAATCTACAGCACTGGAGAAACCACAGTCACCGTCTGACAGCTGAACACACACACACACACACACACACACACACACACACACACACACACACACACTTCTCAACACTGAATGATCCCACAAACCAGAGTTTGTGTCTCAGTCAGCAGGCAGTTCCCGTCACACACTCATGCCTCTACAGATGATCACAGGCCGTGTTCTGTAACACACACACACACACACACACACACACAGGCCGTGTTCTGTAGAGTCATGAGAGTTTCCTCAGGTCAGTGGATGCAACAGGCAGAAGATGAAACACTGTGTGAAGAAAACCAACCTTAGTGCCGGACGACTGAAAACACTCTTCCTCCCAACAGCGGGAAAACATCCGGCTCGCGTCCACTCGGTGTGTGTGTGTGTGTGTGTGAGATACAGACTGATGAAACACCACTGTACGGCAGATGATACGCAAACCGGCGTCTCGCTGTAAGGCCGTGATGGACCATAGTGATGGGTCGGTCATGAACGATTCACTCATTTAGAACGAATCTTTAATTTGACTCGGGAACTCTGAGTCGTCTCAGAGGGGGATTCATTCATGTCGACTAAAGGTTCTGTGGGTTCTGTACAGGAAACAGAAATGATTAGTTCCCCTCTCGATAATTCCCAAACTTCCTTCCAATCAAGCGCATTTGTCAGTTCTTCAACTCCTGCGGGTACATGCCGCGCTCCCGGTCTCAAAATATAGGCTTTTTTTATTTCTTACGAATAATATTTTTTTGAATTTCTGTCATGGTTCTTTTCCATAACACTTTGAATGTGGTAATAAAGACACGAGTTGTGTCTGTGTGATGGGAAACTTTGATAAAGCAAAGATAACTTTATAACAACACACAGATCCGGGACGAGAGGCTGAAAGAACCCGAGACGCGAGAGACGAACGAGCCGATCCGGAGTCCGGTACCGACTGCGTGCTCCAATGATGCGGACCCGGGAGGAGCGAGCGAATCGCCTCGGGATGAGGGAACCTCACAGACTGCAAGACAGCAATCAATCAATCAATCGTTTCTGTTTATAATGATTTGGCCTTTAGCATTGCACTTTCAGTATTATTGTAAATGTGATCTGATGTGTTTGGGCTATGAACATGTAATATGATAATTATATTCTGCTTAAATTAATTTAAATGACTCTATTTTGATGAACGAGATTCAAAGACCCGAGTCACTAAAATGATTCGACCACTGTCAACAACTCTTACCTGTCGCTCTACACACTAAACACTCGACTGCTCACACATTTGTTATTGGTGTCCTTTTGGAAAGACTACATTTACCTTGAAAAAAGATTGCGGAAAATATTTGTGTGAGGGTCAACTCAACTTTATAGAGCACTTTCAACACCACAAGTTGAACCAAGAAGAAAAAGAGAAAACAAAAACGTAACACCAATGCAAACCGATGACACACTGCTTACAAAGCATCATCTAATGCCAGAGCAAACACATGAGCTTTAAGCGCACCACAACACACCCGGCGTAGAGCTGGACAGAACGCTAGGTATTGCACATGATTAACGCGTTAAACAAGATAAAGGATGTATGCTTAATTTCAAGATAAGGGTGAGAACTTTAGTGACAGCCCTAGTTCACTTCTAACACTCGGTTTACACGCCTGAGCTCTCCATAGTCGGATGACTTCATCCAGCAGCTGGAAAGACTCATTCTGAAAGTGACTCCAGCGCTATATTGTTCCTCACTGTCGTTATTGTTAAAGTGTAATTACTGAAAGTTAAGGTTCTAGTTGTGGTTGCTGCTCTGAAGTGTGTGTCTGAAGCTGAGGTATGTGAGAAACAGATCTGAACGTGTTTCTGCTGGACGAGCTCCAGGTCATCAGCTTCTCCTGACAGAGGAATCCTCTCCTATAGGAACATCTCCTACAGATCCTGACACCGCCGCCGAACAAACACGCTTCATGCCGCTTAGAGGAACTACACACACAGCGTGTGTGTGTGTGTGTGTGTAGTGCCTCCTTTCATGAGATCTCTGACCTTTCCAACACGCTTCAGGAAATCTCTTAAGCAGTGAAAGGGAACATCTAATGTCAGAAACTAATATTATAACCGTGAAAATGTTTCCTTTTGATTAGTTAGTTAAAAGGGTGACCTAAAAAATCAACAGGTGGGATTTGGACATTTCAAGAATGAAATATGAAAAGAATAAAACTGACCAAACTATAATAGTACATTACAACAATAGTAGATAACGCAAGAGAGAGAAACACTGAATGACAGCACAACAGATAAAATCATAGAACGATACCATGAGAGATCGAAAGATAAATAACCACTAAACAGAAGAAAAAACGACAAAAATAGCGTACCTTGCGCATGCGCGATGAGGACTGAAGTGAGTATCAGGAGCAGCGCTCGAACCGGCATCCTCTCAGCTGATGAACACACACCTCAAGAAATCACACACTTCACTCACTGTTTGCATGTTCTCATTCAGCAGACATGTTTACATCTACATTATATCACACACTTCAGCACAAGTTTGAACGAAACGGCACTTTTCAGTTTTACACAAAGTCTACTGAAGAGCGCAGTGTTCAATTCAAACGTGCGACGTGTAAATTAATATTTTTAAACAATCCGACGATATCACACTCACCTGCTGTTATAACTCAAACACAACAGACGCGTAGGATCGGATGAGAGGAATAATCCAGTCAGTGCTGTCGGGGCGCGCGCACACACTGCAGTGAGTGACAGACTCTTCCCGCCCTCAGAGGACAGGCGCGAAGCAGCTCCCGCCCTTTAATTAAATTCTTCAACGTCTCTCGCTGGAGCTCAGCGCAGAAACACAGGTATGTCCCACCTCAGACTCCGTCATTAGCGTAAAACGGCCCTGTTTCACTCTCTGCCCAATATTAAGGGATTCATTCAGGGTTATGTAAATACATGTACAAATCAGCTTTGCAGAGAATAATGCATAAATACCTTCAAGTGAAAGTGGTGTGAGGTAAAACATCAAACGGAGGTGATGAACGAGGATTAACTGAGAGACGAGCTAACTCAGTACTAACAATCCTGCTGTTAGTCGTCCAAAATAACTCATACAGCAGCGATCAAATTTTAAAAAAAAAAACTGTAAACACGATTTCAACCTCTTTGTAGACATTTTAAATCTAATCAAGTCTAGTTTTATTTTTATAGCTCTTTATACAATAGAGAATATTCCAAAGCAGCTTCACAGTGATAACAGGAGATTAACAACAGCATGAAAGCTCACACCCCCATCAGAAATCAACACTGTTCAATGGTTATAATTACATTTACCACACTTCCCTACAGTGATGAACACTCTCACACACACACACACACACACACGAAGAAGCCCTTTGAAGAGTAAAAGTTTTCAAAGCATTTATAATAACAGTAACTGAAATGATTAATTAAATATAATAAGTGGAAGTGCCTGTAAGCAAAATTCTGTGTGAACTCGGTAAAGATATGTGTAAGTAAAGTATATGGTAGTGTGTTGCTTTGAATGGAGTCTCTCCTTACACACACACACAGCAGAGATGGAGCTGGATGTGTCGGCACTGGCACACTGGAATGCTGCTCCCTCCGCAGGTCACAAGCCTGACAATCACTCATTTAAACACACACACACACACACAATTCATCTGCTGAGGCTTCTCCTCTGACATGAAGCCGCTGGCTGAGCGTTTCAATCACCGCTTAATAATCTGTCAAACAATGAAAATCATGTGCAGCAAAAGCGATTATGAGTTTACCCGCACGTCTCAGCTGATCTAACCGAGTTTGAGTCGTAACCCGTCCTGAAACAGACGTTGTTACCAATGTTATACTTTTCCAGTCCAGAGTGTCATCATACATGAACAACTAGGGCAGGACTTGATTTAATATATGATGCTTTGATTGGATGATGAACAGTAAGCACTGCTAACCAGCCAATCACAGCAAGAGTGAAAAAAATAAATAAATAAATAATAAAAAAATAATAATAATTCATTAAATAAAATATAAAAACGAAATGCATGGAGGAATTGTTCACAATAATAATTCATAATGCGAATTATTTATGCGAATAAATAATTTGCATTATGAATGTTAACACTACACGACAAAGTTCCATTCGTTAAAATTAGTTAAGTCTCCTTGCATTCTGGGAGAATTGTGTGTACGGCACTGCTGGGTGTCACCTGAGCGCTGGGTAAGGCACAGCTAGGTGTCATACACACACATACACACACCCTCTCTCTCTCTCACACACACACACAAACACTCTCTCTCTCTCTCACACACACACACACACACACACACACACACACACACACACACACACACACACTCTCTTACACACACAAACACTCTCTCTCACACACACACACACACACACACACACACTCTCTTACACACACAAACACTCTCTCTCACACACACACACACACTCTCTTACACACACAAACACTCTCTCTCACACACACACACACACACACACACACTCTCTTACACACACAAACACTCTCTCTCACACACACACACACACTCTCTTACACACACAAACACTCTCTCTCACACACACACACACACACACACACACTCTCTTACACACACAAACACTCTCTCTCACACACACACACACACACACTCTCTTACACACACAAACACTCTCTCTCACACACACACACACACACACTCTCTTACACACACAAGATTCTGTCTCCCTCTTACGCTTTTGCTGTCATCTAGTGGACTGATCATCACAGTTTCACAAGAAACGCCATTTGTTTTCATCCCGCAGAACGTGTGTTTTAATTGACATCTAGGAGTTTAGTCTAGGAGCATCATGTAGTAACGTAACATGATTTATTTGATAAATTATGTGAATATTCCCAAACACAAAGTGCATCCTCTGAATGGGACTGAATAGCTGCAAATTTTCACGAACACACGCCTGAACTCAGATATAAACAAAAGACAAGAAGTTGATGAATAAATTACAGTTATTAATATTTTTAGAACATTTGAGGACAAAGGAAAAAGAAAGAAGGAATATCATCACCCTCTAATTAAGTAAAATATTTCTAGAGTTCATTTGAACAGGTGTCTAAGACCAAAGTAAATTCACAGAATAAAGCTTCATGTGTATCTCTTTACATAAAAGTACAAAACAAATCTGGCAGAGAATCACATCGACATAATTCATATTTTCATTAATATTTCAGCTGTGAAGCGAAACAATCTACAGCTTATATGTCGAACTGTGATGTTTAACAACTTCAAAACCGTAAAAGGAAATGAAAGTTCATAAATACAGCCAGTGAACACCTGCAGAAAGACAGACGTGTGTATCTGACATCACTGAGCACCCCCATCACTGCTTTAGTGTGTGTGTGTGTGTGTGTCCTCAGGTCACCTGTAATGATCATAGTCTTGCAGCACTGCAATAGTGGATAGACGGTTCTGCAGTGGTGAGAAGAAACCGGGGAGTGAGACGGTTCTGGAGAGTCAGACAGTTCTGCAGTGGTGAGAATATTCTGGAGAGTGAGACGGTTCTACTGCGCTGCGATCTTGCTGGCCTCACGCACTCCGCTCAGATACGCTCCCGTCACCGTCTGAGGAAAGTGTCTGTTTGTCGCCTGCAAGAGTAGAGAAACTAATTAACAATGGTGACAATTAGCAATCTGGTAAAAACTGTGAGGTCAGTTAGGGGGTTTAGACAGGTTTTCTGACTGCTCTTACGGCAAATCTAGCATGGCAGTTTCTGACACTTGAAAGAAATATAAGAAAGAAAGGAAGAAATGCTTTCAAAGCATAAATAAACAAACTGCATGGAGACAGAGAGAGAGAGAGAGTGATGAGCAGCCGAGAGCAGGAGGTCTCGGTCTCGAGGAGGAAGACGCTTCCAGCTCTGTGTGAGGGCGGACCGACTCCCAGCTCCTGGTCCAGCTCAGGAGGACGCAGCATTTCAACTGCCTGGAAAAGATGTTGGTTTTAATGGCCCTCAACACCTTCCTACCAGACCTGATCGGAACTGACCCCGGAACTGTCCTACATAAACCACCAGGGTTGGCTCAGGTCGAGGGCTCTGTACAAGCCAGTCCAGCGCCTCTTCTCATGGGAACAACCTCTGAGAGCGGGTCATGTGCCGGGCAGACTGACCCAGGGAGCAGACATGATGTCCAAGGGGAATGTGCTCCAAGGGAAAGGACCCTCCTAACCCTAACTCGTTTAAGACCGCACTCCTGCTAGTGCTAGCAAAATGATATTGAGGTAAATCAATGAGGTTCAAATATGAATAAATTCAAATAAAATGCAATCGACAGTCAATGTCTTCGCTGCATGGTCACACACACACACACACAGAGAGAGAGGAGTCTGACCTCGCCAGCGAAGAACAGTTTGCCCTGCACGTCCTCGGCCATGATGTCGTAGGCCTCGCCGCTGCCGCCCGTCTTCACGAAGCTGTAGGACATCTGAGCCCAGGCGTCTCTGCTCCAGTGGGTCACCAGGAACTTCACCGGATCCGGAACCTCCTGCGACACCACATCAGAACAATCCAACACACTGACCTTCAGGCACTCGTTAATATCAGAGTTGTGTCGTGATGAATGATGAAGTCTGTACTAGGGCTGTTGGAACGAACTCCAAAATTTGAATATAATTCGAATATTTAAAAAAATCAATATTATTCGAATGCTAAAGTTACTATTCGAACTATCGCTTTTATATATATTTAAAAATAAATATATACTTCCGAAGTGACCAGGTGTAAACGGCCCCTTATTGCTTTATTATTAGCAATAGCAGAGCGCGGGACTAGCTTTCGCGTGGCACATTCGCAAGGTCTCGTTCACTCCCTCTCTGTCATGCACGCGCCGCGCGCTATGTGTGTTATGCGCGGATTACGGGAGATTTGAACTAATTTGCGGCCATCAGGGAGACGCTATCAATATGCGGGACTTCCGACGCGATATGACGATCACATGACCTCAGATCTGAGCCCCTATTCATCAAGCTAACGCGCCGCAATCTATCGCTAATCAAAGTGAAAGTGAGTCGCAGACGCTTAACACGACGATCTTCATTAACAGTAAAGAAATGTAAAGATCTCACCAGTTCTGCTGCCGATCTCTCTTATTACTGTCTTTGCTGATTTGAAATTAGCCGATGATCAATAAAATGCAGCTCAAATCTGTTGCTTTCGGTGTCGTGCACTTCATTACATCTGTATATAGCGCGGGAATTGAAGATCGGATTTATATCTGTTTTTCTAAAACACATTTATGTGAGCAGGTGTAGATGGAATGGTTTTGATAAATCAGAGCTATCCGATCTGAAGTGTCCAGGTGTAAACAGCCCCTAAATGTTTATTGTAGTAATGTTAGATGTCCCTCTAGTGGACAGAACGTGTAACAACAACCACAGGCTATAGTGGCATTGACGATCCATAATAATGTGTAATGTCATAAATATTAATTATAGGATCAATTTGAGCATTTAATATTCCAATATTCCATAAAATAAGGAATGGAATCTGAATAGTATTATGGAGGAAGATCGACAGCCCGAGTCTGTAGCGGATGTTGAGGATCACCTGCTCCTGGAAGAGTTTTCTGAGGACACTCATACACAGATCCACCACCTGCGAGTCCTGGAGATCTCTGACCAGAGCAAGAGCCTCGCCCGTGATCACCGTCATGAGCACACACTCCTCGCCCTGCACACACACACACACACACACACACACACACACTTTGTTGTTAGAACAGGAGCCTGTCGTACCTGAGGGCACATACACACTGAACAAGCCTCTCTTCACCACACACACACACACACACACACCCGTGTCGTACCCGTGGGCGCATGTCGTAGAACACACTGAACAAGCCTCTCTTCTCCACACTGGCTGGCACGTGCCCAAAATAATCCGCCCCCTTGACTTTACTGTCCCAGAAGCGTGTGGGAAACTGCAGGGCGACCTGAAACACAGACAGCGTGAGTGTCCGGAGCGAGACACGTCTCACACACTCACTCACACACACACACACCTTCTCGATGGCTCCGGCCCCCAGACTGTGGATGGCTTTGAGCTTGCGCTCGGGCAGAGCAGGACTGAAGCACACGCTGTTGTTCTGCAGGAGAGCCAGCGGCAGCGTCACCAGAACCTGCAGCGCAACACACACAGCTAACATGAACAACCGTGATATGTGTGTGTGTGTTATGCTGGTGAGTGTGTGTGTGTGTGTGTGTGTGTGATGTGTTGGACCTTCTGTGCGGTCCAGTGCGATCCACAGAACGACGTGACCTTCACTGCGTCTCCAGAATATTCCACACGCTGGACCTGCAAACACACACGGTGAGTGGCTGAAGGTGAGGAGCAGTGTGTGTGTGTGTGTGTGTGTGTGTGAAGTACCGCAGTATTGAGCCGGATGTCTAGTCCCTGAGCGAGATTGTGCAGGACAGACGAGTATCCGTCAATCAGGAGTGTGTGATCGCCGGAGAACTGAGCGAAACACTCGTTATGATCCCACGAGCGCGCCGACACCTGCCACACACACACACTGATGAACTCTGGCTGACCTGAACCTGAAGTAGAGCTCGAGAGAGACACACACACACACACACACACCTGGTCCAGGGTGCTCCCGCAGGCGTACTCCAGGTTGCTGAGATGGAAGTGCAGGACGTTCTCCTCCAGCTCGGAGAACAGGAGGCCGGACTCCTGCAGGAACGTCTTGTACACTTCCTGAATCTTCTCTGCACACACACACACACACACACACACACACACACACACACACTCCCACAGTTACACACTCATCCAGCATTATCGTTAGTATCGATGTTCTTGACAGCAGGAGGGATATGATGCATCTTCATGGCAAGAACAATGAAAATGACAAAACTTGTACAATTAACAAAAAGAGATTAAAACAAGACAATTATTTAATAGATTCGGTGATGGAGTGTTTAATATGGCCGTTAAATGAGTATTACATCAGAATCTGATCCTGACCCTTGTCCTGACCTGACCTGTGTCCTGACCTGACCGTGACCCTTGACCTGACCCTGACCTGGTTCCTGTCTTGTCCTAGTAAATCAGCTTCAGGTCCGGATTCGTTCAGTAAAAGCAAACCACACGTGTAACGAACGATGCTGTCGTGAACCTGACAGACAGATCACATGACTCTCACCCCCCAGTGGTGCATCCTGGGACTGGGGCTTGTCCTTCCTCCACTCGGATACGGCGTCCAGAACAGCGTTGAAGTGGAAGTCCATGCGCTTGTCCACAGCCGGATCCGTGACGAGTCCCCCGTCCTGGATCAGCTCACAGCGCGCACCCAACCTGTGCATCGGCAGACCCAGCTGCACACAGGAGTGTGTGTGAGTGTGTGTGAGTGTGTGAGTGAGTGTGTGAGTGTGTGTGTGAGTGTGTGTGAGAGTGTGTGTGAGTGAGTCACCTGCTCACACATCAGAGCGATAGGGTTGTTCACGCAGCCATTCACGATCTGAGCTCCTCGTCCAACCGTCATTCCCAGCGACGCATCATCCCAAACTCTGCCTCCGATTCGCTCCCTGGCCTCCAGAACCACCACCTGACGACCAATCACAAAACAGAGGCGATAGTTTGAACATTTTACCCAGCAGAGACTGAACTGGTGTCTGTACTGTATATACAGTCATCTACAGCCATTGCCTCACACACACACACACACACACACACACACACACACACACACACACACACACACACCTCCCAATCATTCTCTCACAGTGAATATGGCCATGATGTGTCACTTCCTACATGGCTGTTTAAGAAATGAAAAGCTGCACACTCCATCGATTAGGGTTAAAGGAGTGTGTGTGTGTGTGTGTGTGTGTGTGTGTGTGTGTGTGTGTGTGTGTGTGTGTGTGTGTGTGTCATACCTGCATGCCGAAGTTCTGAAGCTGGCGAGCAGCAGCGAGACCCGCAGCACCAGCGCCAATGACCAGCACCTTCTGCTCACACACACACACACACACACACACACACACACACACACACACACACACACACACACACACACACACACACACAGTGCAGTGTTGGGAACGTTACTTTATAAAGTAATTAGTTATAGTTACTCAATACTTGTTCCAAAAAGTAAATGAGTTAGTAATTGGATTACTCTATAATAAAAGTAACTTGTTACCAGGGAAACTAACTATTTGTGTTACTGTTAAAGAAAGTTACTGTATGTCATTCATTGACAGATTTTTAATTATTGAGTGACATCCAGCCCCTTAATAGAGTTAGTGTTTGATTATTTTTGCACTGTGAAATTGAATATTTCTTGTAATTGTGTCTTATCAGGTTTTTGCCATTCTTTTAATGCATTTTTATTTATCTATTTATTTATTTGTCTGTCAGTTGTGTACTGTGTTTATGGCTGTACGGTTGGTGGCAAACCAGTTTCCCTACCGGGATTAATAAATTTTCAATCAATCAATCAATCAATTAAAGAATCGGGATTTTTTTCATCAGTTTTCAGAAAGTCTGTTGAAACGAGTAGAACAGACAATACACAACTCTCTCTCTCTATATATACTGCACATCGACTGGGACAAGCAGAGAGTGTGTGTGTGTGTGTGTGTGTGTGTGTGTGTGAGCGGCTCACGGTGTGCTGGGACTCGGGCAGGAGGGGCCGTTTGACCTGCAGAACCCCCGTGTTGATCAGGCCCTTCCGGGTCATGAAGTCCAGAACTCGCTCCAGTTCCTGCACACAGCGGATCCGCACCAGACCGCGCACCATCACATGAGGAGCGCATCTCTGCAGCGTCAGAACCTCCTGCAACACACACACACACACACACACAACAGGACATCAACACACACAACAGAACCTCGACCCACAGGCTAGAGCAGCTAACACATTAGCGCTGGTGTCGGTACCCTGCAGTCGCGGTTCCAGGCCGCCAGCACCAGGTTCCTCAGCGCCAGATACATGGTGGGATCCCTGGAGAATTCTGGGAACTCGTACAGCTCGTCCAGCTCCATCATGTCGGGTCTCACACACAAGGCTTTCCCACACTCGTTCGGCTGATAGAAGGGCTGGAAATACGGCGAGAGTCCGGGAACTACACACACACACACACACACACACACACTCATTATCTAATAAAAACAATCACAAATTTTCACATTTCTCAAGAGACAGAATTAAATACACTTTCACCATGTTTTCATGAGTAAAATGTTCTATAAATCAGGCAAATTAAATATAATCAAACCTTCAGAATATAAATATGAATAAAACTAAAGTTTGGTGTGTGTGTGTGTGTGTGTGTGTGTGTGTGTGTGTGTGTGGAGATTTCTGACTCAAACTCACCGCCTTTACAGAGATGACTGAGTGCCATAAATAAACCGTTAGATGTTTGTTTTGTGTGTTTTCTCTCTCTGGTGTTAAAGTCGACTCTGCTGTTCCTGCCGTCATGAACTCTAAATCTGTGCGAGTGTTTCAGAGCGGGGATTGTGAACGTGTGTTTGTGTTAGTGAGAGTGATCAGACTGACCGTGAGGCGGTGCCGTCCGGCGTTGGTCCTGCCGCTGGTTCCCCGGGCCGGCAGACGGGCTCATGCCCACACAGTCCGGGTAATACGCGCTGAGGAACGGGCTAGCGGGACTGTCCTTCAACAGCGGCGGCAGGATGAGCATCGAGAGCCACCAGCTGTCCATCACACCCGCCACACGCTGATCAACGACAGGGTTAGGGTCATCATCATCATCATGTGCTGTTTATTAGGGCTGGGTATTGAGACGAATTTCACAATTCGATTCGATTTCGATTCAATATTGATTATTTTGGATATCAGTTCCAATAAATGGCGATTTTTCTCAAGGGAATCAAATCTCTGAACTAATGCTGTAAACTATGGGAGTCTAGTTGTAGCCTATAGGCTTCATTAGCCTAATATGAAGGTCATAATCAACTGTTTTGTATCTATACAAACACTTAAATTACACTTTTATTTATTTTTATAATAAGAAGATTATATGAAATATAAACATTTAAATGGTGGCTGTCATAAAAACTTGCCAGATTTATTCAAATATGCATTAAGAACATTAAGATTATAATGCATATGTAATATGGTGTATATATTTATCAAAATGCTCCTCTCTAGAGTTATTTTTTCTAGCTGACTAACGAGTTTATGTGGGTTTTCTGAGGTAAATATGACGATACATTGATTACAAGCTGTTTAACTGACGTCTTTCCACGGTTGAAACGCTGATTGAGTGAATCAATGTGTCATGATCTGGATTTGGATAAGTTGTCCTCTATCTTTAACACACTTTCAGATGCTCATTCATGTTTATTTGGCGCTGTGACTGGTATTATTAAGACTGAAGAGAGATCAGCGCTGCTGCTTCTCCAGAGCGATCTCACGCCACAGCGACAAAACGCTATTTATGTTTTGGAATTTATAAAGAAAATGGACGGAATTTGAAAATTGAGACTTTGTTTCATATCAATAGTTTTAAAGGACAAAGATTAGTGCGATTTTTTTGATGCGCGCAGCCGCGATACAATGATCCATTCATTCAAATGAAACAGGATGACTAATCGATTCTTGAGATTTAAGAATCGATATCGGTTCATAAAAATGAGAATCGATTAATATCGAGAAATCGATATTTATTACCCAGCCCTAGTGTTTATCATGTTAATGAGTCTGAACACTGATGGGTCTGATTGGTCACTGAATGGTCAGAGTAAAATCACTGAAGCCACAACCGCATGAAGAGATCAAAGGATCTTTACCACGTCCTCCGGCTGAGAACACGCATCACTTCCTTCACTCTGCAAAACAAAACCACAGAGACGTGAGGACAGGCACACACTCTAACACACACACCAGTAAGCGATGTGTTCTGACCTTCACGCTGTTGTTCTTCATCCCGCAGCGATACGATGACGCTAGAGCAGCCGTCAGAGTCGACTCTTTACTCAGCTGACGCCATCTGCCACAGTCTGCTTTACTGCACTGGACCTGACACACACACACACACACACACACACACGATTATCACTCTAGGTTACACAGAGCTGGTCTAGGTTAAAGGGATACTCCACTTTTTTTGGAAATAGGCTCATTTTATCACTCCCCCAGAGTTAAACAGTTGAGTTTTACCGTTTTCGAATCCATTCAGCCGATTTTTTTATATTTATAAGAATATCAGTAATCAGACAGTTTCTGCTCTCATTGACTTTCATAGTATATATTTTTTCCAACTATAGAAGTCAATGAGAGCAGAAACTGTCTGGTTACTGATCAAAAAATCATCTGAATGGATTAGAAAACGGTAAAACTCAACTGTTTAACTCTGGGGGAGTGATAAAATGAGCCTATTTCCAAAAAAAGTGGAGTATCCCTTTAAACGGCCACTCACCCAGTAGGGCAGCTGCTGGTCGGCCATGAAGGCTTTGAGGCTCGGTTCGCTCTTCCCATTGCTGGTCCAAACCCTCTTCCAGGAGGAGAAGGTCTCATACCCGTCTTTATGACTGCGGGAGAACAGAGGAGGATCAGGTGTGTGTGTGTGTGTGTGACTCCAGCAGCTCAACATTACCCATCAGCACTCACCTTCGGTAGTAATGATCAAAGCACTCGTTACAGAAGTGCTCGCCACACGACAGGTGATACCAGCGAGACGTGTATCCGTTTCTGGCACACCTGAGGAAAGCAGACGTTAAACACACTCCTCATCACAGCACAGAGAACAGAGCGGATCTGAATAAGGACTGATCGTATGCTCCATCAGTGTATTCATCACACACACCGGTCAGACGCGCTGGCGAAACACACAGGGTACGTCGCTGGACATCCGGACTTCTCACACTTCCTGAACTTCTTCTCCGACTGATCGTCATCGTCCCCGGTCTCTGCGGCCTTCCTTCTCGTCTGAAACACACACACACACACACGTTCACAAGTGTCCTGCGGGTGCTGCTGTGCTCCTCTGATGTCTCGAACCCTCACCTGTGCGGCAGGTGTGTTCCCTCGGCCCCGCCCACCAGAGTCAGCCCCGCCCACTCCTGCTGAGCGCTTCCTGCCACGACTCCGTCCCACTGAACACACACATCAACACATCACTACTGTACACACACATACTGTACAGACACACACAATCAAACAATCTTATTCACACACACTCTGTACAGACACACTCAGTGTCATTCACTCACACACACACTCACTCACACAAACACACGTATAAGTGACAGTTCTACACACGTAGACACACTCTCACACATGATACTCTCAGTCACATTCACTCACAGAAACTGTACACATAGACAAACACACACGCTTAAGCACACAATCTCATTCATACACACTCAAACACACAATCTCAAACTCAAACACACACACACACACTCATAATGCGCACGAACATGAATAAATGACTCTCACCCGAGTCCGCTAGCATTGATAATGACGTTTCTGTTAAAGCACTTGATATTTGACTCTTTGTTCTTTATCTAACGTTAGACTTAGAGGAATATGTGTCCCTTTGTTCTTTAACGAAACACATTAAATTCAGCATCGTATATTTTGCCTCATCTGCAGGAAACTCACTGTCTATGACGTCACTTCCTCTGCTGCGCTTAACAACATAGGTCAAAATAAAAGACCCCTCTCTGTACTGTCTGTTCTCGCAGTTATCTGTCATTATAGTGTGGAGGCGTGAAAGTAGTCGCGTTTCTTTAACAATGTTT
The DNA here is from genome assembly GCA_038021265.1 of Cyprinella venusta. Lineage (NCBI taxonomy): Eukaryota > Metazoa > Chordata > Actinopteri > Cypriniformes > Leuciscidae > Cyprinella > Cyprinella venusta. Next base: position 31,439,162 of record CM075878.1, read on the forward strand.
GCTCAGTTTATAGTGTAAATTAAGAAACAGATATAGGTGAGCGTCAGCTTTGCGTTTGAAGGGGAGGTTTGTCTCGTGCGGCGCTCCGTAGCTTAACGCGTTACTATGACGACCGCAGCGCGTCCTGATCCGCCTATAAACACCAGCCGCCGCTGTTAGTGTTCGTGAAGGGTTCAGGGTATGAGACTCGAGCAGTGACTCACTCGTGCAGTGGATCAGACATGCTGTCCAGCGCGCCGCCCGCGAGGAGCGTCCTTCAGAAACGCGTTGTGCCCGAGAGAAAGTCTGAGGTGAGTCTCTGTCCAAACTCTGTGTCAGTGACTCGGTTCGGTGAGTCTCCGCCCAAACTTTGTCAGTGTCACAAAAAAGTGACTCGGTTCGGTGAATATCTGTCAGTGATTCGGTTCGCGAAATATCTGCCCGAACTCCGTGTCAGTGACTCGATTTGGTGAGACACTGTCCGAACGCTGTGTCAGTGACTCGGTTCGGTGAGTCGCTGTCCGAATAATGTCAGTGACACTCTTAAGGTGAATGCACTGCATTCTTGTTTTTACTACCCTGTCAACTTATTTGTGTCGGTGTATTTTGTTGCATTTTTTTCTTTTATATATGTTTGTTTGTATTGCTTTAATGTTTAATAAAAAAAATAAAATAAAAAAAAAATTAATAAATAAATAATGTCAGTGACTTGAAAAAAAACTTTTAAAAAATAGCCTCTCATCGGTTGGAGAGTTTCTGTATGTGTCAGTGCTGATTCTGACTGACTGCAGTGTTTTTCAGGCTGTGGGACTCGCGGATCTCTCGAGAGTCATTCAGCTGCTGCAGGATCCGCTCTCAGTAAGACTCAGTTTGCTTGAATTATGCTTGAATTATTATGGGCTCGTTTTTCAGTTTCTCTCTTTTTTCAGTCATCGTTAAAAGAAAGACAGATTTTCATCTTGAGGAAGGTGGTAAAAAGATGCCAGCGTGGATTTGTATCCTAATGTATTCTTCCTTAGCCGACACTTTATACAGACTGGAAAACAGGAAAATATCAGAATTAAAGTGTAATCTTCATCAAATACTGTATGAGACAAACTCAGATTCTGCTGTTAGCTCTACAGAAGATGGTATCAGTATTCAGATCAACTCAGCACAAAATGATTTATATCATGTTTATGCCTGATTTTTATTTATTATTGTAACAATCACCAAATAAGAATATGCTCCCAAGCCGTCTCTAATTGGCTGGCGTTGGAAGCACGTCACCTGTGTTTTGTAGTAAATAGTGTGAGTAATTATTTCTCCGCTTAAGAGCCGAAGTCTCTGAGGTCTCGCTTCAGCCTCTAGATCAGCAGTTTCCATAACCCGACGGGTTTCCATGAGCTGATGATGCTCTGTAAGCCTCAAGCTCTCTGTGGGATAATGTGCTGTTATTATATTATGATGCTGATGACGTGAAAACACTTTCCTTAAAATGTCGAGCTTTTGAGGGATCTCGCCGACATATGTAAGATTCTGAACCTCTGTGCGGAAAGAGTGACGGATCACCCGGAATATGCCAAGATCCTCTGTGATTTCCTTCAGATCTGCGGGTGAGATTGACAGCCAAAGTCTTTAGGCCATTATGAAGTGAAGTCTTTATGAACTAATCAATGATTGTCTTCAAGTCTTCCTTTCCTGAAGGAGAGAGCGTCGGATGAGATGAAGTTCTCTGCTGTGGCCGCAGACTTAGTGTCTCAGATGGGTGAGTTCTCGCAAACTCTCATTCGCCACAGAATAACGAGACCAGACACATTAGATTTCACTTTACCTTCAGGACAACATTCCTCTCTAATTCTCATTACCATAATACAAATCATTATGTAAGTCTTAATTTTTCCTAACTGTATGACAGTACTGAGAATCACAATATATTAATAAAAGCACAAAAATGTCCTGAATGTCCAATGCTAATATAGACTTTGATTTCTTTGTTCAAAGCATCATTTCTCATTTATGTGTGGATATGTTGCCCATCTTTGGGTAAATCTAGTCTAATGCTGGATCTATGACAGATTGAGTGATAATGGTGTGTGACGGCAGGTTATCTGATGAGGATCCCGCTAGCGGAGGTCAGACAGCAGATCTGCGCCTCTGTTATCTCCTTCTACAGCCACGACACACACACACACACCTCTGACGGTGGGTGGCCTGAATCAACTCTTCAACTATGGAAACTTTCAGGTTTAGGGGCGGGGTTTAAGGTGTGTGTGTGTGTGTGTCAGGGGTCTATCCGACGCATGTGGACTACCGAGGGCTGATGGTGGAGCGCAGTGGTCTGGCCGAGACCCTCGTCATGTCACTGGCCCTGATGGAGAACCAGCTGTCAATCAAACTGCGTCTCCTTCAGACGCTGCAGATCCTGTCCAGGACATCAGGTGAACACACACACACACACACACACACACACACACACACACACACACACACCAGAGGCCTGTAGATCTGAAACCTGAATGAAACACGTGCTGACGTGTGTGTGTGTGTCCTCAGAGGAGAACTGTAGAGTAATGCTGAGAGCTCGGGCTGCGCAGAAGATCTGCTTCCACATGAGCGAGTGTGACCCGACCGGACCGGTTCTGTTCCGCTGCTCGGAGATCCTGTGGAACCTTCTGGAGAACGGCTCTCGGGAGGAGCTGACGGACCAGCTCAGTGACGCCGACTGCATCGCGTGAGTCCATATCACATGATCTACCTTCATCAAGAGTTACTAAAGGGCGATTAATGTTCATCAACGTAACAGCACAAACACACACAAACTAAATAAATGTAATACAATGATTTACAACCAGAATCAATTAAAAGAGTGAGTTACTTGGCTTTACAGTAATAGGGATTTCATAGTGTGCTGTAAAAATGTCCATCATCATAAAAGTGCATATCCATCATAAAGTGCATCTATCCATCATAAAAGTGCATCTATCCATCATAAAAGTGCATCTATCATCATAAAAGTGTATCTGTCCATCATAAAAGTGCATCTATCATCATAAAAGTGTATCTGTCCATCATAAAAGTGCATCTATCATCATAAAAGTGCATCTGTCCATCATAAAAGTGCATCTGTTCATCATAAAAGTGTATCTGTCCATCATAAAAGTGCATATATCATCATAAAAGTGCATCTATCCATCATAAAAGTGTATCTGTCCATCATAAAAGTGCATCTATCCATCATAAAGTGCATCTATCCATCATAAAAGTGCATCTGTTCATCATAAAAGTGCATCTATCATCATAAAAGTGTATCTGTCCATCATAAAAGTGCATCTATCCATCATAAAAGTGTATCTGTCCATCATAAAAGTGCATCTATCATCATAAAAGTGCATCTGTCCATCATAAAAGTGCATATATCATCATAAAAGTGTATCTGTCCATCATAAAAGTGCATCTATCCATCATAAAGTGCATCTATCCATCATAAAAGTGCATCTGTTCATCATAAAAGTGCATCTATCATCATAAAAGTGCATCTGTCCATCATAAAAGTGCATCTATCATCATAAAAGTGCATCTAATCATAATAAAAGTGCATCTATCCATCATAAAAGTGCATCTGTCCATCATAAAACTACATCCATTCATCATAAAAGTGCATCTGTCCATCATAAAACTGCATCCATTCATCATAAAAGTGCATCTATCCATCATAAAAGTGCATCTATCCATCATAAAAGTGCATCTGTCCATCATAAAACTACATCCATTCATCATAAAAGTGCATCTATCCATCATAAAAGTGCATCTATCCATCATAAGTGCATCTGTCCATCATAAAAGTGCATCTATCCATTATAAAAGTGCATCTATCCATCATAAAAATGCATCCATTTTTTCATAAAAGTGTGTGTAAGTGGACGGATGCAAATTTATGATGGATGGATGCACTTTTATGACGGATAGATGCACTTTATGGACATTCATTTTAAAGTTATGGAAGAGCCATTATAAAGTATGGAAGAGTCAGGACATTTTAAAAATAACTCTGATTGTATTCGTCTGAGAGAAGAATTCCATATACAGCTAGTATGACTTGATGGTGAGTAAACTATGGGCTAAATAAAATTTTTGGGTGAACAATCCCTTTAATGAGCACATGAGAATCTGAACGCTCCTGTGTTTTCTGTTCTGCACGGCAGATCTTTGAAGGAAGCCTTTCTCCATCAGCTTCTCAACGGTTTCCGGCATTATGATCGTCAGCTGAGGAACGACCTGCTGGTGTTGCTGTCTCTCATCGCATCGAACCCAAGCGCACCTCTGATCGTGAGTCCATCATCCTCGTAAACTCCTCGAGTCTCTCGCTCTTCTTCACTAATTCTCTGTTTGTTTGTTTCAGGAGAGCGGGTTCGTCAAGCATCTCACGCTGTTAGTCACCTATCCTGAGCGTAAGTATTAATGTCTTTCATCAGCAGTTGTTCATCTCTGTGACCTTGAGTGAAGATCTGTGACTGTGTTTCTCAGTGAAGAGTCACAATCCTCTGGTGCGAAACCTCAAGCTGTCCTTCAACCACGAGGACTTTGAGATGAAGAAGCTCTTGTTGAATCTGATCGTCCTCCTGTCGAGAGATCTGACTGCCCTGCAGGTGACACACACACACACATAACAGCTCTTGAAACTGACTGTGTGTGTGTGTGGTGATCAGCTGTTAAAGGAGGGCCGGGTGATGCTGGGCCTGATGTGTGTGTGTGTGTGTGTGTGTGTGTGTGTGTGGTGATCAGTTGTTCAGGGAGGGCCGGGTGATGCTGGGTCTGATGCTCCTGATCAAGCCTCGAGTCCCGGAGCCCCGGAGCAGGTGCAGTTGGACCCCCGGCCAGCAGGAGGAGCTGCAGCTGCAGGCGTTGGCGTGTCTGAGCTCACTGGCTCCGCTGATGCTGGACGACTACATGACGTGTCAGGGGAACACACTCCTGCTGCTGTTGCTCGACTGGTGTCTTCAGGAAGGTCACTGCAGCACACTATATGCTGTATATCCACGATCTACATCCACGTTAGGGGTCCTTTATGCCCTTGATTTTGTTTTAGGATGTTCTGGAATGATGGCTCAAAACACACATTATTTTTGACATATTTTCCATCATTTCAGCACCTCTCTCCCCATCTGTCTCGAACGTGCTGTGTAGTTCCTGTTTCGATGATTATAAATACTGTGATTCAGTCCAGAGACTGGAAAGATGTACTTTGTGCTGATTGGTCTCTTCCTGGTTCTGTGGTCAGACTCCTTCAGTGGGCAGGGCCACAGTTTCCATGGCAGCAGTGGGCGGGGCGGGAAGAAGGCCCAGATGAGGTACTGTGTCCGAGTGCTCAGATCCGTGGTTTCCCTGGACCTCGAGGCGCTCCGGCAGGATCTGTGCGATCAGGGGGCGATCGGGCAGCTTCTGGGTGAGTGTGTGTGACGTATCACAGCTGAAATACTGAAGACTAACTCTGTGTGTGTGTGTGTGTGTGTGTGTGTTAGGGGTGCTGCGCTGGTTCATAGGGAGACCGGAGGCCGAGGATGGCGTGTCTCTGGAGATTCAGATCGACTCCCAGTTCATCCTGTCTGTCCTCTGCGACGGAGACATCCACAGAAAGGTGAGACTCATCCTACATATGATCAAGAACACTTAACTAGCACTGGTTAAAGGAGTGTACCCGTGTGTTCAGGAGCTGTTCGGCAGTGACGGCGTGGAGATGCTGATTCAGTATTTGAGTTTGGACGCTGCTCTGATCTTCAGCGGTTTGGGTCATAATAAACTGCTGCTGTCCACCGTCGACTGTGTTTGGTGAGAGAGAGACACGTGTCCTGTTTCTCTGTGGGAAACTCGCTGTCGATGTGAGATGAAGGTTTTCCACATACAGTGCATCCGGAAATTATTCATAGCGCCAGTATTTCCACATTTTGTTATGAATTATTCCAAATTGATTAAATTAATTATTTTCCTTAAAATTCTACAAACAATACCCCATAATGACAACGTGAAAGAAATTTGTTTAAAATCTGTTTAAAATTTATTAAAAAATAAAAATCATGTGTACATAAGTATTCACAGCCTTTGCCATGACACTCAACATTTTGCTCAAGTGCATCCTGGTTCCTCTGATCATCCTTGAGATGTTTCTACAACTGGACTGGAGTCCACCAGTGGTAAATCCACTTGATTGGACGTGATGTGGAAAGGCACACGCCTGTCTATATAAGGTCTCACAGTTAACAGTCCATTACTGTATTTTGGCGGCTAATCAGTAAGTTTGGGATGATTACTCAGCTTTTTGTATTAGGGTTAGGGTTAGGAGAGTATCTCAGGATGGAGAGTATTTTAGAGGCCATGGAGCACCTCTTAACACTATACCTAGATATTTGTAAGACGGGTAATTCCCAAATGATATTTGCTTACATTCATCGACATCTTTTAAAAGAGCATCTTTTTAAGCCTCCGCCTCTCTCACCCGCTCTGCAGACACTCATAAAAGCTTTAGAAGGCCTTTTGATTTTCTATCATGTAATTGAACAGCAATAGAGAAATATTCAGGCACACTGGGTTCCCACTTCTTTTGTTACTTTTATCATAGCGGGGACTCGACGCATATCACTGACAGCTGGTATCGGTTGTTTTTGGCTCACCGGTGGAGGCCGAGGGTGAGCTGGGCACACAGGCTTTGGTGGTTGTTGGGCCTGCTGTTTTTGGGGTCTCGCAGCAAAAGATTTCTCTTTTCCACCAATGATAATTTTCGGTCCATTTCGGTGCCGGCTCTATTCACCTATTATCTAAGAACCAGCTCGATTTTCCACAGACGTGAACGTAACCCAAATCTCCTCGCATTTACTTCAAGACAAATATGATTTCATCTCTTCTGTGCAGGTCATGTGTTGTGGGCTGTTTCGGGACAGAGGACGTGTTTGTGGCGGGAGGTGGAGTTGATCTGCTCCTTCAGCGGCTGCAGGTGGGAACATTCAGCACGAGTGTGTGAAGGAGGCGTGTGTTCTTGTTCGACTGGCGTGTGTTTGACTGGTGTGTGTGATGTGCAGCGGAGCCCCAGACACATGCTGACTCCGCTCATCGGGACTCTGCTGGAGCTGTGTGAGAGTCCACGGGCCGTCACGCGTGTGCAGTGCTGGCGTGGCGAGAGAGATGTCACTGCGCCGCAGCTCCTGTTGCAGATCTGGAGGAGCGAGGAGGAGGAGATGGGCATAACACGAGACCAGCATGGGGTGATTGCAGGTGCGGACACGTCAGTCAGTCCGTGTGTTCGTTTACACCTAGCCCATCCAGTGATTTCATTTACACACAGTGTAAATCCAGTGTGTTCAGTGTGACTGCCGCCACACATAATAAAACAAAAATGTAAATAAATTAGTCGAGGCCTGGCCTCTCTCGTCCTTCTCTATTTCCGCTCCTCCGTGAGAGATGAGACTGGAGCGTCGCGCAGGTGAAGCTCATGGAAGCCTTGTCCTCCTCGGCACACTGCTCTGTTCAGTCTCTCTCTCTCTCTCTCTCTCTCTCAGACGTGAAGCGGCCGGTTGTCTCTCGGCAGAAGGATGAACCGTCATTAACATCATCTTCACGTGACGTCAGTCCAGCTGTCAGGGATGTGTGGGAGAACCTGCGTGCGAACATCTACTGCGTCTTCTGGAAACTGGGTATGAGAGAGGACTGTTTTATTTCCAGTGGTGTGACAAGCTTATATTCTCAAATTAACTTTTAATATCAGCAACTACAGAGCATGTCAGAATGCTTGTGAGGACACTGTTTTACACCTGAGCAAACAGATATTAATCAAACACACTCCTAAACTTGACAGTCCAGTTCAATTTGTGTAAATTGCTGAATGTAGTCACAGCTTTGGAAAGGTCATCTGTTGATTGAACACAGTAGTTTGACTGTAATGTGAGTTACTGGTTTTATCATTGTTGATCTGCAGGATTTGAGCAGCCGTCGGGTTTGAGCGCCGAAGACCTCGTCACGCTCAGCATCATCCGCAGATACCTGGACCTCAAGGTAAGTCTTGATGACCCGTCAGCCTCGTCAGCATTAACGAGTGACATCACTGCCGACGCTCGTGCTCCACAGGTGGGTGAGGTTTTACACGAGGTGTGGACTGAGCTGTCGGCCGAGGGAGCGACGCCCGTCTCGTCTGATGAAGAAGCCCTGAAGAGCCTTCGACGGGTCAGCGATGACACGGTGAAGAACGTGCGCTCTCTGCAGCAAAGCATTCTGGGCCGTCAGCAGCAGGAGGAGCTGCAGGAGGAGAAGCTGCTGTATGAAGAGGTAAAACTGAGCATCACGTGCAGATCTGCGTCCGGCGAAGCGGTTGTGTGGATTTGATGAGTAGCTGAGAAACTCTTTTGCAGATGGGCTTCACTCATAAGCAGAGAGAGGTCGCGGCAGAAGCCTGGAGGAGTTACGTGGCCAGAACCTCCAACTACAGCGTCCTGAAGGTCTGAGATCCTCCTCCTCATCACAGACCGGCATGTTCTCCAGTCTCTGTGTTAACTTGTGTGTGTGTGTGTGTGTGTGTGTCAGGAGTTCAAGCGTCTGCGGGAGGAATGGAGCACCAGCGGCCCCGACGCTCCATCAGAACCGGCCCTCGAGGGACCCGAGACACAACACACCCTCTCAGATCAATAAACCCAGGCCCATTCAGAGAGTTCAGAGCAACCTGGAGTCATTTCACAACATATATACAGTTTATGCTTTTCAGAGACATTGATATTCCTCATGTCCCACAGTCTTTACTCCTACAGCATATGTGCACATGCACAGTTTATTCTGGGCGTTTGAGCTCCGAGACCGCATGTAAACGGCACCATCGTGATGGATGAAGAGAGAGCAAGTGTTTCTGGCTTGCTATGCTAACCCGAGCGCATGTCTACGCTGCTAACCGCGTGTGTGCATGTAAACACAGACAAAGTTTCAGAGGATTTCCAGGGTCGACATGACATCATGACTTTTGGGTCAACGTACACGCCACTTTCAATTCAAGATATCCGCCTGTCTGTACACGCCGTTAAATGTCAGAGCGACACAAAGCAAAATGTAAATATACATCTGGGGAGCGATATTTTTTTTAGGGGAAGACTCATAACTACTGCTATTAACCCCAGTGACGGGTAGGTTTAGGGACGGGCTTGGGGTAGGTCATATATTTATACAGTAATAACGTTAAGTCAACGGCGTTCATAAACACGCTGAAAAACGATTATGCGTGTTGATAGCATGCCAAAAATGCAAACACGAATTGGCGTGTCATACATACACCATTTCATGAGATCAGTCTGCCAGGGTAAACTTCAGATCAATCACAACATCATCGGACCATCGCTGAGGTCCAGCATCAAGCACACTAGAAGCCAAACATCACCCATGCTGGATGTCATCGATGATCATTGTGAAAGCGAGCATAGCGACTAATAAAATAAGACAGCAGAATCAGAACAAAACAGTGTGTTTATTGACTGTTCAGTCAGCTTTGGCTATTACTAAACGTTTGGCTATCCCCTGAAATGTCGTTTATTTTCATTTGCTCATCGTCCTCCTTCATCTACCACTATTTTTTATGATAATTTACATAAACTGTTAAAACAATGTCCAGAAAGAAAGGAGCTAATTCTAATGGGGGATTTTGATCTAAACTGGGAAATAACCTGAACCTGGACTGGAAAAAACTGTTTTCAAGTACTATTAATAATGTAATATCCTCAAATAGCAGAAAAACGACATACAGACCAAGACAGAAAAATCCTCACCCTTGGCTTAATGAGACTCAATGGAAACAGATGAGGGACAGAGATTCTTTACTAAAGAAGATTGCACTTAAGTCAAGATTCAGAACAGTGACTGGTACAGTTATACATCCCTCAGAAATAGAGTAGTAAGGAACATAAGGACAACCAAAGCTGATTTCATTATAAAAGTAATTAATGATGCAAAGGGAGATGGGAAATTAATCTGGAAGAATCTTAATAAATTAATTGGGAAAGATACTCAGCACTGTACATCGTCACTGGAATTGAAATTAAATGGAATCATAACCAGAGAAGAGGACATTATAGCAAGTACTTTTAACAACTTTGTTTATCCAATCAGTTGAGGACTTGGCAAAGAATTACACTGCCAGTACTATAGTGAGTATTCCTAATGATTATGACAAACCGGATTTTAGGATTGAGGAAATTAGTGAACTTGAGACAGAGAATACAATAAATTCATTAAGGAACTCAAAAGCTAAAGATGCCTTTGGTCTTGATTCTGTATTTCTTAAAACACATAAACAGTCTTTAATTAAACCTCTTTAATCAATTTATCAATTAAACAAGGTATTTTCCCAAGTTCCTGGAAAACAGCCGTGGTGACCCCATTTTCAAAGCCGGTGACAAAACGCTGGTGGAGAACTACAGGCCTATTAGTATATTACCCGTAAGGTGGCAGAGAAATGGGTGGCGAAACAGCTGACTATACATCTCAATAAAGGTCTTTCACCACTGTTCCCAGTGCAGTTTGGCTTTCGAAGTAATCACTCTACAGAAACAGCCGACTGCTTCCTAATCCAGAATATTAAAATTAACCTAGACAAAGGAGGCGTGGTGGGTGCAATATTTTTAGACTTAAAAAAAGCTTTCGACGCCGTCAATCATGACGTTCTTTTGTCAAAATGAGCATATTTTAATTTTTGTGAGAATGCAATCAAATGGGCGAAATCATACTTAACTGACAGAAAACAAAGCACACACATTAACAATACTCAATCCACATATTCAAACTATAAAATAGGTGTCCCTCAAGGATCTATACTGGGCCCTCCTCTGTTCAGTCTTTATATAAACGACCTGCCCACTGTTTGTCCATCTGTACATTTATAAGTGTATGCAGATGACTCAGTCCTCTAGAAATAAACAACAAGCTGCACACAAACCTGAGGCCATGAGTAATGTATCCATGTGGCTAATTAATTCACACTTGAACATAAGTAAAACAGTCTGCATGTACTTTACAAAACAAACAACTGTCACTCACTTATGACCGCATGACAATTTGTATTGTCAATGAAAGTATTTAACTGCTGTAATGAATGAGTAAAGTTGCATCTTACCTTCCGAAATATTCACCATGTCTATCATGTCATTTCCATCGTACAGTTCCTCGTCATCCTTCTTGAAGTCCACTTCTTGCGAAACATTATTTCCCTGACTCTGATCAATCGATTCATCAGTACTTATAACATCACTTGCTTCGGGTTGTTGTTCATTCGAGTGATTCGGCCTCAGGCGCATCTTTTGCACGAGCGTGATCCGAACTCCACTCTGGCTGTGTGACAACGGCTATGACATCAGTTACCTGGGCAACCTGATCGATCTCCACGGTACTAATGCTGGAATCTTTCCTCATTCTCCTCGAGCGAGACACGCGGCGCTCACCGGCGCTGTTTATGCGACGACTTGTGGAGGTAGCTAACGGCGTCCGCAACGTCAGAACCCCGCGCCATATTGTCAGCAGGAACTTCATTAACGCTATTTCTATTACGATTAAAACTGTCGAACGTGTCCGAATTCGCCACAACTGAAGCATTTCATGGACTTTTTATTTATAAAGTACGTTTAAAACAGCCACTGCTGACCAAAGTGCTGTATAGTCAGTTCAAAAAATATAAAATACATAAATACACCACCCAAAACATACACAACATAAGCCCATCATAAAATTACATTTGACCAAACGCCAAAGAGAAGAAATAAGTCTTTAGTGAAGTATAAAAATAGCCTAGTGGAAAGTGTAAAGAAAAAAGTGACTTCTAAAAATAGTGTAATCCTACCCTTCACAGGCATACAAACATGAAATGAGAATTTAAGTAAAAAATGTATGGCATATTAACACATTGAACATGTTCTAAAACATTAAAAAAAAGTCAAATACGCCTTTTTGTTGCTTTTTTCAATACAGTTTTATCTCAGATATGTATTTTTGGCACCATTGGAGAGAGCTCATCGAGACCTTTATTTTGATATAAAGAACTCATATTCGCCCAAAATGCCACTTACGCCCCTCTGGCTCCAAGCCCGAGTGAGTGAGTGAGTGAGTGAGTGAGGTGTGTGTGTGTGTGTGTCTGCAGGAGTTTGGGGAGATGGTCCACCTTACATACACCAAAACCTAACCAACTCCGCCCCCTGATCCCTAAACCCAACCTCCTATCCATCTCTACCCCTTGGATCGTGATCCGACTCCTCATGTTTTGCTTTGGGGTGCTACTGGATGATTCAGTCAGATCAGATTGATCTGTAATATTTCGGTTTTGATGAGGGAAAAGGTTTTTGTAAAACATCATAACAGATTCAGCTTTATTTATATGACAGGATTATATATATATGTGAAGGTCGTGTTTTAATGCCGCTGGATTAAAGGATTCCAGTTGTTGTGTCTGGATAAAGAATATTAATACAGTCCAGCATCACGTGACTGTTGTGTGTGTGTGTGTGTGTGTGTGTTCCTTGTAGTTCATTGGTGTGTAAACTCTGAATGAAACCCTCGCGCGCCGGACTATGTGTCGGCTCCCGTAGATTCCCCCGGACACCGCGACGCGTTTCAGAAGGTGAGGCTCCTCTCCTCGGTTCCCGTCACCGATCCCCGTTACCGTGACTGACGGAAGTTTCTGGCTATCGAGTCGTTTTGCTGTTTCCTCTCGCTCGGTCGTGTGGAGTGAGTTTAATGACAGAAATGATTCAGATTCATGATCGATGTTGATTTAATCTGCTGAAGTTTGAGGAGGGTGAGTTAGTGCAACACTGACGGGTGAAGTTCTGGACGAGCTTAATTCGCCATCAGTGAGGGAATCATCATCATCATCATCATCATCAACAACATCATCATCATGTTATAATTATGAAGTGACTCTATAAAATCGCTGATTTCCCGGGTAAATCTCTGTCAGTGTGTGCTCACGTCACGGGTTTCCAAGGCAACAGCTGTTTCACTTCACACTCACGATTCTTCACGATTGTAAGATTGAAACAATATTATGTGTTGAGAGTTGATAATATCTAACTTGAAGAATATTGAGCCTGTTTATGAGAATCATAATGTTTTAATGCATGTGGCATTTTATTATGTCAATGACATACAAATACAATATAACTGACATTTGAACATTGTTTTATATCACGAGAATAATAGTAAAAAGAAAAAGTATTATAATTATTGGCTTGAATTTAATTATTCCCAAATTGAACATGTTTTTAAAGTCCCCATGAAACAAAAACGGACAATTCTTGTTTTGTTATGGAATATTACAGTGTTTATTATGATTTATGGGTGCACATCAGTATTGTGTTAATGATGTTGAATCAGAATCAGTTCCTCTTCAGCGTCTCTTCTCTGATGATGTGGGCGGGGCTATAACCTGTCACTCACATGAGATAAGCCAATCAACTTCCCACAGACACAATCATCAAGCCCCGCCCACATGTGTTCTTGAAGCGTCGACACAGTAGAGGAGAGACTTTACCCTGAACCTCGTCTCTCGCCTCAGACTCACGGCTGAATGTGTCATTGCTCGCCTTTGCACACCTGTGTGTGTGTGTGTGTGTGTGTGTGTGGCTCGCTGTCAGGCAGCTGTAATTAATGAACACACAGCGTTGCTGGACTGCCACACTCTCTCTGTTGCCATAACAACAACATGCAAATTAAGTTTGGCTTAATGTTTTTACATTTGTAATCAGGAGAGAGAGCGGTGTGATTCCTCCACACACAACGCCATTAATATCGCACACACACACACACACGGGTCGAGGGCTTTACCCAAAGATACGCTTCCTGTTCCTTCCAGTTCTGCAGAACACAATCAGTCTGCTCATGCAGTGACACATTAAATATATAATGTTCTCTGTGTATGCTAGTTTAAGGAGATCTGTCTGCTTCCCGGACAATATTAGGAAGATTGTTCCAGAGTTTTGGTGCTAAATAGGAAAAGGATCTCCCTCCTGCAGTCGATCTTGATATTCTAGGTATTATCAACTGGCCGGAGTTTAGAGATCGCAGTAGACGTGAAGGACTATAATGCATTAAGAGCTCGCTCAAGTACTGGAGATAAACCATTCAGTGCTTTATGAGCAATCAGCAATATTTTAGAATGTATACGATGTTTAATAGGCAGCCAATGCAGGGTTGACAGAACCGGCCTAATACGGTCATACTTCCTGGTTCTGGTGAGAACTGGAGCGGCTGCTTTTTCTTATTTATACAGTATGAAATTGTATGTATATTGGGGAAATGAACATGTGAGAGTACAATGTGATCTGTGTGTGTGTGTGTGTGTGTTTCTGCTGCTGTGATGAGTGTATTCATGTGTGTTTGGATTCTCAGTCGAATCGTGCCAGAATCGCCTCTCTGACCCGCCGGCCTTGAGATCTCTAACGTCTGGGATTGGTTACAAATGAATACAAGCCCGTTTCACATTCCCCCGCAAACTAGACCCTTTCCCTTCTCTTCCTCCTTCTCCTTCTCCTCTTGGTCTGTGGTTCTAGATAAAGCTGTCGGTAAGTCTCGTTTCGTTATTGGCTTTGATTCTGGAATGCTTGAACTCATGAACCTCCTGTGCAAACTCCTCTTTCTCTCTGTTGGAAAGTGTGCATCTGCTTTGTTTGTCGGAGGTTTTTATTATTTGATTTTAGTCTAGCCACATTATAGCAGTATATAGCACCAAATCTTTGATAGCCTTCTTTCTGCGCCAGGTCGTATTTAGCGGCTCTGCATGTAAGGCGTTTATGCAGTATCAGTAAGTTCAGTAAATGTTTGCCGTTTAGTTTCAATAAACCTTTTTCCACCAGTGAGGGAGTTTTCTGTTCTGAAAAGTTACAGTATGTTTTTATAGTGAACTCTAATTTCAGATAATCAAGAAAACATTTGCACAAAAACTTTTACTTAAAGACGCTTGGGCCAGATTTACTTACAGTTTGCACCAGCACAAGCCCTCTTCTGGCGTTAAAAAACTACTGTCAGGATTTGTGGCTGATCTTATTGCATATGCATTTGTAGGAGTTTCCCTTTCAGATGCAGTATTCATGGAGGAGAGTATTTAAAGGAATCACGCAAGGTGATTTACTAAGGTTTGCGCTCATCAATGTACCGTCTGTTGTTTGCAGACGCTAAACCAGACTCTAGCTGGTAGATTGTGTTGGTCATTATGGAGATGATCTGACTCCATCGGTGTTCTTTAATGTGCGTGTCGTCACTAGATCATCGCAGAACTTTACACCACTCTCTCTCTCTTGCGGATGTGCCCTGGTTAGGAACTCAGCCCCTTACTGTGATTTCAGGGTAAACATGTCATCATAATGTGTGTTCTGTGGGAACTAATTAAGCCCATGCCTTTAAGATCTCTAGTGCTTGGCTCTTCCAGTGACAGGACCTGATTGGTGTCAGTGACCTTCTAATAAAGTCTTTCTATATCTGTTCTCTTCGTGCAGGTGAGCCTCCATGACACCCAGTTCAGCCGATGAAGCTCACCTGCCCCAATGCTGGGTTTTCACTCTGATCCCTCTAATTAAAGTCCCTCACCAGACCATCTCCTGCCCGCCATCACCATACTCATCACATCAAGCCAAAGGGACCTCTGTGTGCTCAACACACCCGGCTTTACTCCCGAAGACTCCGTGGAGACTGTGCTGGACAGTCGTGACCCTGTTCCGCCTCCAACAGACGAAAGCCGGATGGCATTGAACGGCGAGGAAGAGGAGAAGACCAGAGGGGTTTCTTCATCTGAGAAGGGTTCCTTCTACACCCGTAACCTCCGCAACTACAGAGATCATGAGGACTTCCATCGGTCTGAAGGACCATCCCGCTCATGTCCTAATAAAGCTCAACACCCACACAAGAGCTCTTCCAAGTTCAGGCAAACCGTTGACTGCGAGAATGATGGTTCCCTTCTGGAAGCAGGTGGAGACATTGGAAAAACACCAACTCAAGGACTCGAGGTGGAGAATGATCTATATAGTCCAGTGTTGAAGGATGAGATCAGGGCTGTGAGTGTAAACGGTACGGTCGTTCTCCCGGAGCCCGTGTGTCATGTGACTCCTCTTCTACAGCGACCTCCCAATCTCAGCAACTCTCCCACAATCGCCGTTCCTCTTCACACCAGCAAGTACAACCCAACCCTGGACAGCAACCCCACCCTGATCACATGCTTCAGCAGATTCCCGTACCCGACGCACTCGGAGTTCTCCTGGCTCACTGCCGTCTCCAGGCTCCCGGAGGAGCAGATCAAGGTGTGGTTCTCCACCCAGCGCCTGAAGCAGGGCATCACCTGGACTCCCGAAGAGGTGGAAGAAGCCCGGAAGAAGATGTTCAATGGGAGTATCCCAACCCCACAGGACACTTCACCTACACCTGATGATCCAACTCGTCAGACCGGCTCTGGATCAAACATATCATCCAGCACTTCTCCAGCTCTCGGTCAGATCCTAAAACACTCTTCAGGATCTCTTCTCTTGGCTTCAGAGCTCAAACACCCTGTTGTGCACATGCCTCTACTTATCACTTCTTCTCCTGGGTTCCCTTAGTCTAAAACATCCAGCCCTGTGGCCCCGGACATGAAGAGACCTGTCGCATATTGTGTCCAACTCCCAATGGTTCAATCCATACATAGGACATATATTCATAAAACATATACACACACACACACATATATATATATATATATATATATATATATATATATATTATGAACCTATTGGATGTATGGTTACAAGTGTAAAAGTCCCCAATCCAAGACTTAAGTTGTTTTTTTTTTTTTAAAGAGGAGAGACTATTACACTCCCTTAACTCAATGGGCAAACTATTCCAGAAATTTCTGGCTCTCATTTCCAATCCTGCTTTGTCTGTATTGAACTATGCAGTCCCCTCTAGTGGTTACTCTATCGGCCTTATCTTTCTGTTTTATGAACTGGCACAGTGGTGGTGGAGCAAGCCCACGGAGTACCTTAAAGAGAGTTCACCTAAAAACGAAAATTCTGTCAGTGTTTACTCACTCTCATGTTGTTCCAAACCTCTTTGTGTTTATTTGTTCTGCTGAACACAAAGGAAGATATTTGGAAGAATGTTTTAATCAAACAGATCTCATTCCCATTGACTACCATAGTATGTATTTTTTCCTACTATGGGGAATGAGATCTGTTTGATAACCTGAACAGAGGAGGGCCCAGTATAGATCCTTGAGGGACACCTATTTTACAGTTTGAATATGTGGATTAAGTATTGTTAATGTGTGTGCTTTGTTTTCTGTCAGTTAAGTATGATTTCGCCTATTTGATTGCATTCTCACAAAAATTAAAATATGCTCATTTTGACAAAAGAACGTCATGATTGACGGCGTCGAAAGCTTTTTTTAAGTCTAAAAATATTGCACCCACCACGCCTCCTTTGTCTAGGTTAATTTTAATATTCTGGATTAGGAAGCAGTCGGCTGTTTCTGTAGAGTGATTACTTCGAAAGCCAAACTGCACTGGGAACAGTGGTGAAAGACCTTTATTGAGATGTATAGTCAGCTGTTTCGCCACTCATTTCTCTGCCACCTTGAATATTACGGTAATACAATAATAGGCCTGTAGTTCTCCACCAGCGTTTTGTCACCGGCTTTGAAAATGGGGGTCACCACGGCTGTTTTCCAGGAACTTGGGAAAATACCTTGTTTAATTGATAAATTGATTAAAGAGGTTTAATTAAAGACTGTTTATGTGTTTTAAGAAATACAGAATCAAGACCAAAGGCATCTTTAGCTTTTGAGTTCCTTAATGAATCTATTGTTGTCTATCTCAACTTCACTAATTTCCTCCTTTCTGGTCTGTTTGTAAGCATTAAGTCATTTGCGTCTGAGGAGCAAGTGATGCGAGTGGGACCAAGCACTAACTGAGATAGATTAAATTTGTCTGTTATGACTAAGTTTTTTCCGGTCCAGGTTCAGGTTATTTTCCCAGTTTATATTAAAATCCCCTATTAGAATTAGCTCCTTTCTTTCTCTTCTCTTTAACAGTTTTTGTAAATGATCATAAAAGCAATGGTAGACGAAGGAGGACGATATATGAGCAAATTAAAATAAACGCCATTTCAGGGCTGCCAAACATTTAGTCCCAGGCATTCAATATCTAATACAGGCGACCATTCAATCAGATTACGTTTGATTGTTTTTCACATAGATTAACACACGCCTCCCCCTCGTCCTTTATCTCTGTCCTTTCTGAAAACATTATATCCAGAAACATTAACAGCTGCCTCTGGAGAATATTTACTCAACCAGGTTTCTGAGACGATAAATCCAAATTGGAATCATCTAGTAGATGTTCCGTTTGGTCGCTCTTTGAGACCACACTACGGATATTAACAAGTCCGCCTAGTCCCCTTGGTTTGGTGCGTGGATCCCATAGAATTTTTGCCTTGTTTAGAGTTTGGAAAAAAATGTAAACTTACGGGTTTTCCTGAGAGCTGGATTGAGATCAGTAAGTTTTCGTTTGTCACAAACAGGCAGCTTTACCGGTGTAGAGAACCCCAGCCTCGGTTGAATCTCACCGCTGGCGGGCGTCAACGATCCGGAGTGTTCCTCGTGTGTTCCTCGTGAGTTCCTCGTGAGAGGTGAAGTCCAAACCGGAAGCCACACCTGCAGGACCCGGCGCGGGCGCCGTTTCCGTCGCGGTCGTCGTGTCCGATGATCTCCTGCGCTGTTCTACTACACCGCCAACATCACCACAACTAATGAAGATCGTGTAATGTGTAATGTTCGACAAACTTTGCTTTAAAGAGTCTGAAATATAAAACGATATTATGTTGTATAAACGTACAGCGCTTGATTTATGTCTCAAGTAGATTTAATGAGATTTTGCAGAACTGAAAAAGATTCCTCTTAAAGGGATACTCCACTTTTTTTTTTTTTGAAATAGGCTCATTTTAGCACTCCCCCAGAGTTAAACAGTTGAGTTTTACCGTTTTTGAATCCAATCAGA
The DNA here is from genome assembly GCA_038021265.1 of Cyprinella venusta. Lineage (NCBI taxonomy): Eukaryota > Metazoa > Chordata > Actinopteri > Cypriniformes > Leuciscidae > Cyprinella > Cyprinella venusta. The sequence continues at coordinate 31,458,145 of CM075878.1, forward strand.
TGATTTTTTTATATTTATAAGAATATCAGTAACCAGATAGTTTCTGCTCTCATTGACTTTCATAGTATATTTTTTTCCTACTATAGAAGTCAATGAGAGCAGAAACTGTCTGGTTACTGATATTCTTATAAATATCAAAAAAAAAATATATATATATATATATATATATATATATATATATATATCATCTGATTGGATTCAAAAACGGTAAAACTCAACTGTTTAACTCTGGGGGAGTGCTAAAATGAGCCTATTTCCAAAAAAAAAAAAAAAAGTGGAGTATTTAAAACTCTCCCACTGATTGGTCGACTAAAAGGGTTATGTCGTTATGGTGTGTGTTTGAGTGTGTGGAATTATTTTCCAGATTATAGGGTTGGTCCTGATGATAATAAGCACAGCACTGACACACACACACACACATATTTGTTCAATTGTGAAACTCCGACTCCAGATTCACCTTTTTAATATAAAAAATCTTCCTCTCACAAACAATCAATCAATCAGCTGAATGACATAACACTCGTAGAGTCGGACAAAAACAATGTTTTAATTCTTTACAATATAAAAACTACAACAAAATATCTACAAACAAATGTTTATTTGTAGAAGAAAACACGGGGATGTCAGGAATAAAAGAAGAACAACTGTGGATGTTTGTCTCTATGCACTCGATGAAGACGATGCAGCACAGCTCCTCTGGGCGGGGTCACGGGTCCTCTGGGCGGGGTCACGGGTCCTCTGGGCGGGGTCACGGGTCCTCTGGGCGGGGTCACGGCTCCTCTGGGTGGGGTCTGTACAGGAGGGTCATGTGACTGGCGTCACTCGCGCTGCTCCATCTTCACTTTGGGCGGCTTCAGGAACGTTCGGTTCTTCTTCTCTTTCTTAGTCTTTCCTTTGGCCTGGAAGTTCCTCCAGCTGTCCACTCGGCCGTCACGCGTCTCCTGAGGACACACACACACACACACACAGGCGGTGAAACACGAGCGTCTCGCAGCCGTCTGGAGAACCACTGAACTGTCGAACCTCAAAGTTCTTCTGCCACTCGCGCTCTCGCTTGGCCTTCTCCTGCGTCTCGATCTCTTCCTCTCGCTGTCTCTTCCTGCAAACACACAAACACTCCTCCGTCATCTCCGCTCACACACACTCAACACTCATCTCAGTCTAACCTCTGATGGTCTTCGGGTCTACTGGACCCCAAATGACTTTTGCTTGAATTTTCAAAATGGTATGAAACTTCCAACGGCTCTCAATAGTGTCTAGATCTACAAAAAAAATCAAAATGGAATTCTATCTGTTTTTATGTAGGCGTGACAAAAATAGTCACACTCGTGGTCTTCGGGGTCAAAAAATAAAACATAATTTTGCAACAGAACAATATATATATATATTTTTTTTACAAATATAATTTTACTCTGTTTATTAATGTTCTTACTCAACATTTGTACAGTTTTTAGGGGATTTATGATATCTTCTAAATATATATAAATAAATAAATAAATATTTATCATTGGACTTAAAATACACAAAATTCATCATCAAAATCAGAAATAACGCAGAACACAGACAGAAATGACAGAAATAAAGTGGCACACTCCCAACAATGCAAAAAACATCCATAATCCAAAATGATCATGCTCACACACATACACACACACACAAACACACACATATAGAGGAGTACAATATACAGGAACACATACAGACTATAAAAACTGTTCTCTTATCATTTGAAAAATAAAATACTCTAAAATGCAGAACCACCGCAAAAATAAATTAGTAACACTAAGACACATTGGAAATGTACACACACACACACACACACACACACACACACAGGAATACATTTGTAAGGCTATAAAAAAGATAGAAGAGATGAGACCAACTATTGTTCTACTGTTCCAAACTATTGTTCCTAGTTGTTCGATTTTCTTCCCAATTTACTTTTTTTTTTTACAAAAACAAATGCTAAACTTTGACAAGAACTATTTTATTTTTGTTATAATTGTAATTTTTTAATATTTAGATATGAATCCAACTGAATCCAACTTTAGAAACTAAATCTTCAGTAATTCAAATAGTACATAGGCCTAGTGGAGCTCTATAGCCATCTAGTGGTTAAAGTGACTTATTACAAATTTTAACCTGTATTTTCAAAAAAATGGGCAAAAATCTTACATTCAACCTTGTAAAATTACCCATGGTATCCCCAGGATTGAAAGTTAGAAATCTAGGTCTTTTATAAAGTCTATTTAACATAAAATGCTGTTTTTTTTGTAAAGAGCCTATTTAAATAAATATTTATTTATTTATAGAAATAAATAAAAAAATCACAAATCCTCCAAAAACTACACAAATGTTGAGTAAAAACATTAATAAACAGAGTAAAATTATATTTGTAAAAAAAATATATATATATTATTCTGTTACAAAATTAGATCTTATTGTCTGGGGTCCAATAGACCCTGAAGACCACAAGTGTGACCATCAGAGGGTTAAGACACTCAGTGTTCAGAGATATGAATGATCAAACTCTCAGACGAGATGGAGAAACAGCTCACAGATGTTCAGTGGTGTGTGTGTGTGTGTGTGTTTTACCGTTCATGCATCTCTTTTGCTTCTCTCTCTTTCCTCTTGATCTCCAGCTCAGCGAAGAGCTTCATGGTCTGCTTATAGACGGCCTGTCTGAACTACAGAAACACACTCAGTGTGAGCACAGTAAAACTACACAGAAATCATCAACACACACACACACACACACACACACACACACACCTCAGCCTAACGAGCTCTAATGGCCTGATTAGCAGCACCGCTGGAGTCCTGAGGAAACTAGCAGAGCTCCTCTTTCCAGTGTAACGGTTTACAGAAGTATTTCATAGAAGGAAGCTATTTCATATGCAAGCATATCAGCCAATCACAGCAGGGGGCGGTTACACAAAGAGACACGCCCCTTCAGGCTGAAATCAGGCTGAGAAAAATGCCTTTTATTTCTAAATTAAGGCTATTTTTGATCTAAAAAACACACTAACATTACAAGGGCAACCCAGGAAACATTATAAAATAATGAAATAACCCCATGTCGGAGCTTTAATCCACTAATCGTCCCGGTGATGTGTGGAAATTATGATCAGTGTGTCATAAATGCTTCAGATGAGCTCAAACGGCACACAGCTGGACGGCAGAACTAAAGGTCACTGTGTTCGTACCATTTCCGGGTCGTCTTCCTCCACATCGGTGGGCTTGCCGTCCTTCTTCAGCTGCTTCTTCTTCTGGCTCATCTGAGACACACACACACACACACACAGGGGATGGTGAAGCGTGACTAACACACACTGACGGAGATCTGGAGTGTTTCTCACCATGTGCTCCACGTACTCCTTCCCCGCGTGAACCACGTCTAGCGCTTTCTTCTTCTGATCGGGTTCCAGCAGCATCTTATAGGCCTTATCCACCGCTGCACGCACACACACACACACACACACACACACACACACACACTGCTCATCAAACACACACAGACTCCAGGCATCATCAGATCATCATGTGTGTGTGGTTTACCTTCAAACGCCAGCTGAGCTCGATCCACATCATCCTGGTTCTTATCCGGGTGCACCAGGATAGACAACTGAGGACACACACACACACACAATCAGAGTGTGTGTGTGTGAGTGTGAGTGTGTGTGAGAGTCAGAGAGTGTGTGTGTGTACCTGTCGGAAGCGTTTCTTCAGCTCCTCGTCTGTGGCCTCGGGGTCGATCTGAAGCACCTGCACAGATAAACACTCAATCAATCCCATGATCCTCCTCTGTGACTGAGGTTCATCATGATGATGAGGAGGAGGAGCGTCACATGACTCGCCTCAAACGGGTTGAGATTGAAGTATGAAGATCCGGGTCGCAGTAACCTGTCGATCTGCTGTTTAGAGGTCAGCACCGAGTCTCTCTTCTCGATCTGCTTCACCTGCACACACACACACACACACACACACACACACAGATCATCATCGTTATCACATGACATCACCACCATCATAACATCACATCGCATTACATTATCATCATCATCATAATAATTGCATTATCCTCACATCATCACAACATCACCAGGTTTTTTGTTGCAAGAGTCTCTTCTGCTCACTAAAGCCGAATTTATTTGATCAAAAATACAGTAAAACAGTGAAATATTATTATAATATAAATCATCTGTTATCTATGTGAATATCCAGTAAAGTGTAATTTATTCCTGTGATCAAAGCTGAATTTATCATCATTACTCCAGTCTTCAGTGTCACATGATCCTCCAGAAATCACTCTAATATGAGGATCTGATGATCAACACACAGTTATGATTATTATCAGTGCTGCCCTGTGAACTTATCTGGAAAAACATTCATTCATTACTGTTAATTACTGTTATCTGAGGTAAATGTAATTAACTGCCATGAAAATGAAATCACAGAGCATAAACAGCCTTTATTAAACACACAGTCACTAAACTAAAGCAGAGCGAGATGAATGATCACAGAGGAATGATCTGAGTGTTGATTATTCCTCATAATCGGCGGATGTTGTGAATGATAGTGTTGTCCAGATAGGGTTTTACACACACACACCGCGTGTGTGGGACTCACCGACACACATCTGTATGTTTAACTCGTTCTGTTCACGAATGTGTGTGTAAATTGTGTATTATTGTGTAAATCTCACCTCTGTGTAAAAGGTATTGAAGGCATCTTCGCCGCTGCCGCCCGCCGCCATCTTGCGTCTGTGACGTCTGCGGATATCGCGTAACTCACAAAATAAAAGTCCTCGGCCCGCATGACAAACGGCGAACATACAATAAAGTATCATCATTCATTTCATAACCGGGGCACAGAATATATTAGAGGATTCGTGAAGGCTCTGATTCCTTTTTCCACTAAAGTCAATAAAGCGATAATATTAACATATAAAAACTAGAATGTTGATTAAACCCTGAGCTCGTGTGTTTGATGCACATTCAGACTGAGTGAATGAACCCAGATATAAGAATCAATTCAATTAATGATAATTAAAGATGAATGACTATTGGATAGAAATATTCAACATTTTAATCAACAATAATATATAAGATCATCATAACATATCTGTCCTGGTAATTAATCAGGAACACTCTCACACACAAACAAATTTTCTCAAACACAATCTTCCTTTCTCACACCCATTCTCAAACTTTGACACACACACACACACACACACACACACACACACACACACACACACACACACACACACACACACACTCTCTCATCATCATGACACAGAACTAGAGTTCCCAGAAGCAGAGGAAGTTGCTTGATTGAGTTTTATTGAAACCGAACAAACAAAATAAAAGTTATAAATACAAACATCAGACCAGCGGCCGTGGCTCTTAGGGTCAGCCGGACCAAAACCCTCACCAGCAAATCCCAAATGGAAAAAAAAACATCTGAAGTTATAATATCAGTATATCAGTTTTTAAAAAACACAATTCAACTACTTCTAGAAATGCTAACAGACACTTAACAGCAAATCCTGCTACAAAACTCTTCCTTCTCGTGGATCTGTTCTCCACTCTGCAAAAACACCGGGAGGAGGGGGGGGGGGAACCGAAACGCTGAACGAAGCTCTAGTCTAAGCCGTTATGTACACGCGAGTCCCTACGCCACTAGCACTGAGACGAGCACGAGGACAACACTTCTTCTGGAAGGCCATTTCATGATTGGAGCGTCCTCGCACACGGAAGGATCAGTGTCTTCTTTAAAATGTTCATGTGGAGTTTAAAAGAGGAAGATGAGGGATAAAAGTGGTCAGTGTGAGGGCCACGACGGGGTCTACGGGGCTAGAGGATAGAAAAGTCAAACAAACACTGCTGGCCAATCACCATCTTGATTCTCAGGGGGGCGGGAGTAGCGCTGGATGAACTAGCGACTTTGCCACCGAGTCGACACGGAATCTAAAACTGTGACGCTTTGAGCGGGATCGTCAACGCCTCTGATTGGCCGTTGTGTTCACGAGCTCATCGGATTTGTCTGTGATTGGCTACAATGATCAGCACTGCTTCATGTAAAGATGCATCAATGGGGCTCTTCAGCGAGCGCTAACACACGCGCGAGCGCTTGAGTAATGAATTTTAATCAAATTATAAGGCATTTTCTTTCTTTACCTCTTGTAGTTTTTAGTTGTGTATATTGTTTTTTTTGTCGATGTGTGTATTTTGTAAATTTGTTATTCCTGCAATAAAATCTGAAATGCCCGATCCTCCGATTTCAAACGCTCCAGCTTTCTTTGCTTCGCTTTTTCTTTTAAATACAGGAATACACACAGGAATTTTACAAAATAAACATATCGACCAAAAAACAACAAAAAAAGTAAAGAAAGAGAACACCTTATAATTTGATTATACTCATTATACTCTAAAAACACTCAAGCGCTCGCATGTTAGCGCTCGCGTGTGTGTTAGCGCTCGCTCGTCATTGATGCATCATTACTTGATCATTGTAGCCAATCACAGACATTTCCGATGAGCTCGTGAACAACGGCCAATCAGAGGCGTTCACGATCCCACTCAAAGCGTCACATTTTCACGATCTCAGTGTCGACTGGGCAGCCGCTAGTTCATCCAGCGCTAGGCGGGAGTGGCTCTACTTCCACTGCTGGCCGTAGGAGTCCTGGGAGAACTCGAGCGTGTCGTTGCTGTAGCCGTAGCTGGAGGCGTAGTCGGAGCCCTGCTGCAGGGGCTGCTGGGCGATGGGTTGCGAGCCCCAGTTCTGCTGGTTCGTCTGGCGCCGTTTGGAGTCCGGCTGGTTGAACACGTCGGCCTTGCGTTTCCCGCCCACGTTCCCGCCGCGGTTCCCTCGCGCGCCTCTGGTGCCACGGCCCCTGGGTGGCTGGAAGGGCCCGCCACGCCCCCCGCGGCCACGCCCCGCCCCCATCGGGGCCCCGCCCCTCGGAGCGTACCCGCCCCTGCCGCGGGTGGGCGGAGCCGCGCGGGCTCTGGGAGGGGGCGGAGCTCCACGGCTGCCGCGACTGCCCCGCCCCCTCATGGTGTAGCCGTCGTCGTAACCGTAGTAGGGGTCGTCGTAGCCGCCCCGGTAGTCGTGGTAATCGTAACCGTAGTAGTCATCGTAGTACTCCTCGTAGCCGTAGTAATCGGGCGGGTAAGAGTATCCGCCGCGCGTGCCACGCCCACGGCCACGCCCCGGAGGAGGCATACGGGGGGGAGGGTAGTAGTAGTAGTCGTCATACCTGGAAACACACACACACACACGCCATTGAGACAAAATTTTACCCATAAACCTCACTAAAGCTCCGTTTAGGGACATCCTCGTTTGTAAAAACAGTATAAAACAGGGTTACATTTTATTTTACTTTGATCTGTGTGTGTGTGTGTGTGTGTGTGTGTCTCACCCGGTGTTTCTGGTGGTCTGTCGGGCTGTGTGTGTGTGTGTGTGTGTGTGTGTCTCACCCGGTGTTTCTGGTGGTCTGTCGGGCTGCTTGTCTCTCTTTCCTCTTCTTGTCTGGAGGTTTGGCCAACACGATCTCGATCTCTTCGCCGCCCAGCTCTTTACCGTTCATCTCCTGCATCGCCTGCACACACACACACACAATTAAGAATTCAGAGTTAATCAATAACCGTTACTCGAGTTAATTTAAATTATTTTTGTTTGTTTGTTTACTGAATAGAGTAAGTGTGATAGAACGGCTGGTATTACAGTGTTTAATTGTGTACCTGTTAGTTCTGTGTTTGTGCTGGTGATGTGTGATGTGTTTAAGCATTAATGTGAATGTATGGGTCACCGGTGTCAAAGACAAACAGAATGGACAATAACGTTCAACGGGACTGGACTCGTAATAGCCATTGCAGAGACAATGAAGTCTAAGCCTGGAACACTTCAGTACGGTTCAGCACGATGAGTCTGGTGAGCGACAGCACCGGTCCAGTGTCACGGGTGTGTACCTTGACGGCAGCGTCGCGCTCCTCGAAGTGAACGAAGGCGTAGTCCTTCAGCTTCTTCACGCGCTCCAGTTTCCCGAACTGGGAGAAGGTCTTCTCCAGCAGCTCCTCCGTCACCGGCGTGGCCAGCTTACGCACGAACAACACCTTCACCTGAGGACAGATCAGCGTCACACACACTCACAGCAACACAGCCGATGTACATCAGTGGCTCAACCTCCGAGAAAACAGCGATACGGTCACACAGCCGTCCACTGACTCTGATACACACATGCACTAGATCACATATATCACATATTCATTACATATTTACTCAATATTTCATGTTTGAATAAATCCATCATGAAAACAAGTTTATGACAGCCACCGTTTAAATTTCAAAAACTAAGTATAAGCACAATTATGTTCTAAAATGATTAAATCATTACTATATTGTATTATTATTAGGGCTGGGAAACGATTAATTGCATCCAAAATAAAAGTTTGTGTTTACATACTATATATGTGTGTAGTGTGTATAATTATTTTGTGTATATAAATACACACATGCATGTAAACATTTAAGAAATATTTGCATGTATATACTTTATATATATTTATACAAAATTGATGTTATACATAAATATTTGATATATTAATAACACATTTTTGTTAAATATATACATGCATATGTGTGTATTTACATATACAAAATAATTATACACACACACATATATTATGTAAACACAAAGTTTTGGATGTGATTAATCGCGATTAATCGTTTCCCAGCCCTAATTATTACAATAAAATAATAAAATCCCACTGAAAGATCTTTTTTGAGATATCAGGCTCTAATTTTGAACACAGCTTGTTTAGATTTATGAACTTTGTATTTTTGTGCATTTTTCATGTAAACTTCACTCAGTGTCGTCTCTGAGAAGGACCAAACGTCAGTCAAGATTTACAGTTTAGGGTGGAAACTTCATTTTCAGGTCTATGCTCTAAAAGGTAATAAATGGATTATAAACACAGCTTAATATAGTGTAGTATGAGTCCAGTGTAGTGTGTGTGTCTGACCTTGGCCATGACCTCAGGGTCGGGCTCGGCCACCGGGTCGGCCCACTCCACGGTCACCGGGTTCCCCCACACCTTCACCTTCCCGCTCATGAGCCGGCGCCGGGCCTGGGCCGCAGACTTGTGGTCCTCGTACTCCAGAAAACAGAAGCCGCGGTTCTTCTTCTTATCGTCCGGCTGCGTGTAGAGGATCACCTCCTGCAGGCCCTCTGCACACACACACACACACACAGACTCCGTCATACAGACGCAAATAAAGAATCGCTCTAATTATTTAGAGTGCTGTCACTCTTAAAGATGAATTAAAAAAAAATATAACGTTGAAAACGTGTTGTTTATGACAATTAAAATTAATGACACAAATTTTAATAAAAAAAAACATGAATAAAGCTTTTTTTAAGCAACACACAAATCGCCCTTGTGAGTTTGAGAGCACTGGCGATTTGGATGACATCACTGGCATGGCAGGACCCGCTCAGTTTCAGTTCATCTTTAAAGTGCCGCTACTAATAAAATATAATATTGTATTCTTTTTGATAGCAGAGTATCGCAATGCCATTCTGGCAGTGGTATACGGTGTAACACACACACACACACACACACACCGGTGACTTTGCCGAAGTCCTCCAGGATACTCTCCCGGGTCTTGTTCTTGGGAATGGAGCCGACGAACAGACGGTTATTGGCCACGGAGATGCAGACGCCCAGGTACTTCCCTGAGCGGATCTCGTAGTTATCACACTGATGGGAAACACACACACACACACTGATTAAATATGCACGTCATCCAGCAGTAATCGGTGATGTAAAACGGGCTGATCTGCACTGTATGATGCGTCCTGACTGTATAGCGCTGTGAAGAGAGCCTAGGCGCGCACCAGTTTGACAGCTTCCAGCGCGGCGTCCTTGTTGCAGAAGGTGATGAAGGCGTAGCCGCGGTTCTGCCCCGTGAGCGGATCCATCATGAGCCTCAGATCCCAGATCGCACCGGCCTTCTCAAACAGCGGAACCAGCTCGTCCTCGTACAGGTCACGCGGGATCTTACCCACAAACACCTGCAGGAACACACAGGTCAGCTCGAGCGCTCAGCACAGACTGAAGCACTGGTGTGTGTGTGTGTGTGTGTGAGAATGAGACCTCGGTGCCGATGCCGGGCTGTGGGCCGGAGAACACTTCATCTGGAGGCGGGCCGCCGTACTTCCGCTGACCCGTGGTGACGTCCAGTGTGTATCCGGTCCGGTCCAACAGAGCCTGCGGGAGAGAACATGAGTCAGAACACGGGTCAGAACACGAACACGGGTCAGAACATGAGTCAGAACACAGGCTATAAAACAAGAACACGGCCCAGAACACACAGATCGAATGAAACACTGAAAGGAACGGCTCTATACTGCCTCCCGACATTACGGGTCTAATAATACACAGATCAAACGTCTAGCGATACGACGCAGATCAAACGCAAGTGTCCAGAGGAGTGCACTTTTCTTAGTTAAACATTTATTAAATATTTTGATTGCATTTGTGAGTTTATAAAAATGTAACGGATTGTATAAACTTGGCACATATCATCTAAATATGGATAAATCCCTGTGCGAACGGCAGAATGGTTTGAGGTATCCGCAGAGACGGTGTGGTACCTTGATCTTGGTCTCGTCCGGCCCTTTGGTCGACTCCTGCACTTTATTGCCCTGCTTCTCCCGCTGCCGGTACGTCTTCATCACGCCACACAGGAACGCACTCTTGTTCTGCAGGCAATGTGAGGGAAGCCACGGGTAAACCGATCGTTCACCAAATAATTAGTGTGTGTGTGTGTGTGTATTAGTTCACCTGCACGTGTGAGAGGTCCGACTCCTTGAACTGCTGCAGGACCGACAGCGCTCCCTCCTCATTAAACTCCCTCAGCGCATCAAGCGCTCGCTCGTCCAGATCCGCGTACGCCACCAGCCCTGAACACACACACACACACACTACACATCAGACGCGCTCCAACCCATCACACACACGACCAGCATCGGCCCATCGTGAGCCTTACGTGTGACGTACAACACACACACAGTCCAACACACACACACACTCCCACGGTTTGGGAGAAATGCTCATTGGGATTTAAAATACAATGTTCCAAAAAGATTACGTTTTTGAGTTTTGATTCCGCAAGTATTGAATGAAGCCTGTGTGATGTGCCGACAGTGTGTGTGTGTGTGTGTGTTACGGGCTCCTGCTGGACTGACCGGTCTGGAAGATGTTGTCCAGGCTCTCGGACACCTTCTGGGGCAAACCCGCGTCCAGCAGCGTCTGGTAGTGCTCAGAGTGTGTGTTCTCTGAGTGTGTGTTCTCCGAGTGTGTGACCGACACGTCCATGGGCTCCTCCTCTTCTTTAGCCAGAGCAGAGCTGCCATTGACCTCAGCAGCCATCACTCTGAGGAGAGAGAGAGAGAGTGTGTGTGAGAGAGAGACATTTTAAAACATTGTCCATTGAATGAACACACACTGTTAAACAAAAAACATAAAATAAAAGATGAAATTATCTGTAGAGTCAAAAATGCAGGTTACTCTCAAAAATCAGAGAGAGAGAGAGATTATTATTTTTAACCTTTAGTATTATTATTAACCTTTATTATTATAATTATTATTATTTGTGCTATTTCTATTATTATATTAGCTGCATCTAATCATGAATATTTATGATAATTTTTTTTATTTAATTTTATTATTTTCTGTGCTTTACTAAACACTCTAAATCATGTTCTGTTGCTTTAATGTTTGGCAATACAAAATATACATATTTATCATGCCATTAAAACTCTAAGAGAAATTTCACTCAATAAGAATGAAGTATATTAGAAGAATATTAAACTATTAAACTCTAGAAGTTCACGGAGGATCAGGTCGCAGAAAACACATTAAGTACATGTACAATTTAAACTGATTAAATATTGTGAGCAGCACATAATTACATAAACATCGGATCATTTAATGTTAAAGAAAACATTTATAGTTTATTCTGTATTTACAACTAACCACACACACACACACACACACACACATACTGATCCGCCCCCCTCGCGCATGAGGCTAGCAGCACGCGATGCTAACGCGCTAGTGAGTGTCCAGATCGGAGCTCGTAACGGGCCGTTGTTGATCGTTAGCTCATGCGTGACGCCCGTTACCCGTCACCGCTCCCGTAGACCACACAATAAACCCGTTAAACCGTTAGACCGGAGAGACGGAGATTCCCGCGCGCGCGAGGCCTACATCAGCAGCAGCGGCGCGAGACACACCATTCAAACCGGACAAACCCGCCAAAAAACACGTCCGCCGCGCGCACTCACCTCGATTATGATGACCGGACGGCACGAGAAGCTGTTGAGCGCGATCAGTCCCGGTTCATTAACGGCAGAACTCACCGAAACACGGTAAATGCTGTTCGGGTGAACCCACGAGACACAGCGAGACGGTCCCGTCGCTCAAACAACAGCGCCACTTCCTCGCGCGGCGGACCGGCTGCGTCATCACGCACGGGGGAGGGGCAGCGAATCCGCGCGCTCAACTGACAAACTACACGATTTGCATAATCAGAAATAGAAGAAGAAATAGATATGTTGTGATCAGTCACGCTATTGTCTCGATAATAATAACAAATATATATATATATATAACAAATGACTAATGTTGAGATGAGAGTCGCCAGTCTAGTTTTCTCTGGCTATTTTTATTTGTGTACAAATGTGGATGTGATTGAGTTGAATTCAAGAAGCACAATGGATATTTAACAAACCATTTGTTATTTATGAATTAAAATTGTAGCGTGCGTATAATGAATTTGGCAACATTTTCAAAAGATAATGGGGTATTCACAATAAAAAAAGTATATCTTTGTGAACAAAGGAGTGGTATACTGCAGAAGGACTGAGCATTAATTGGTTGATAAAAAAAAAATAACTAAACGGACGGTTGTTTCTTCTAAAAGCGCACATAATCAGCATGTCTCATCAATCTAATTTAGAAATTAAGGATTTGACAGGATCGATTTGAAGGAGTGTTAAAATCAGAGACCTGAGCCGCTGACTGTGAGTGCGCATGCGTCAGCTGTGGTCATTATTATGGCTCGAGCTGATGAGCATGAGTGTGACCTCGTGGCGCAACGGTAGCGCGTCTGACTCCAGATCAGAAGGTTACGTGTTCAAATCACGTCGGGGTCAATACATTATGCTACTCATAATCATGAACAAACCACAGATGAAGAAATACTCATCTGTATCCCTCTTCTCATTAAATAAACCTATTAAACCTTAATGTGGGGATCCAAAAAGGATATTCTCAATATTGAACATTTCAGATTGGAGGTTTCCATAAATCCTAGTTCCACAACTCCAGCACAATCATCAGATGTGAACACTTGGACATCATTGGGTGTACTCTAATACAGGACAGTCCAACTGTTTGCTATGTAGTTTGCTTTGGATAATATAAAGACATTTGATCATCACCCAGAATCGCTTTATCAGTAAAGAACGCTCTTTAAATCAATATTAGCAATGCTTTTTAGTTAAGAAAAATTATAAACAAATTCTACTCTCAAAATATTGCCCCAAAAGATCAAATTCCCCACGTTGTCCCTCATGCAAACAAGGTCTTAAAACATCTCTCCAGCAGTTTGTTCTCACGACTCGCGTTCGAGCCTCAGATCAACTTCAGATGTCTGCATAGATTTATTAAAGCACATGTTTATTGATAATGCACATGTTTATTAATAATTCACAGGTTCATTAAAGCACATGTTTCTGCACAGGTTGATTACAGGCACATGCAGACGGAGAGGTCAGGCACAGGGAGTGATTGATGGCGATGGACGTGGTGTGTCAGTCGTCGTGTTTGAGTTTGCGGATCTTGCCCTTGTGTCGGTCGATCTCTCGCTGCAGACGCTCGATCTCCTTCTTATGATGGTCGATCTCTTCTTCATGGTGGTTCTTCAGAGCCGCCAGCTGCTCCTTCTCCTTCTGCCTGTCAAACACATCCGTATTACTCGCGTGACCAACAGAAAACACAACGGAAACGATGAGACTGAAACTCACTTGAAGTATCGCTCCTCGTCGGCCGCCTGTTTCTTCCCGAACGCTCCTCCAGCTTCCCGAATCGAGCCGCCCGATCCTCCTCCTTTACCAGCTCCTGAACCCAGATCACCCAGCTGAGAACGAGAAATGGGGGGGGGGGGTTAATTGTTTAATTATTAATTAAATACTAAAACCACTTTATTTATGCTATTCTGTCGAATTATAGTGTCGGCTGCACTGAATGTGATCAAAAAAAAGTTGCCGACGGCAGCTTTAACACGATTGCTTACAATAAGAAAATGTAAAATTAAGACTAAATTAAAAATTCTAGTAAAGAAAAACAAATTCGGAACACACATTCACTCATCCTACCACATTATACTCCATTACAACAGTTCCTTTACTCTTCAGTTCCATGTAGAATTTTATATGTACTTTAATGTCTAGCGAGAGTTAGTGCTGTCGATGCGCATGCGCCAATAGTGGAACACACATTACAGCATTAGTAGATAAAGAAAACATTATAATTGTAGAAAACCAGTTAAGTATGGAAGCTTGTTTCCTGCACAAAATAAAAATGAAGGAAAATGTGACTTATCACAATATTTCTTCCTCATTATTTAACACAACTGCAGTATATTTAAGTGACGGATGTTTTCCGAGCTCATTTCATGCTTTTATTCGATGATCAAATTCGTTGAGATGCCACCCGCACCCCAAAAATATGTCATCTCAGAAAAGAAAATGGCCATTAATTCATGACCACTGTAATTTATTTCCGGGAAAACATATGTGAATAACGACGGGTGAGTTAACTCCATAACTTCACGCGAGCAGTCACAGCACTCGAGTCGGACATCATTCATACTCGGACATTCTCCTCGGGAAGCCGGTGTCCAGTACCTGATCTGATCCTCTCCTCAGCGGTGAGGTGAGATAGCCTCTCACACTGGCCCTCAGCAGACGAGCCATGACTGAACACACACACACCACAGCAGAGTGTATGTCCTTCCTGGAACACGGAAACAACTGACAAAAAATAAACTGGACGTCATCAAATCACAGCGTCATCAGCGCCATCTTGCGGCCGGAGACCAACGCATTGATTGCGCATGCGCAGGCACAGCCCGCTGAAGCCGGTGCTTTGAGGCTGAGCAGTATTCTTATTCTTAATATTTAGTTTTATGTTATGGTTTTCTTACACAAATAAAAGTTTCGTTTTCAAGAACATTTTCTCTATAACTCTGATGGAATAAAAAGCTATAGGATGATGAATCCATTTTTTTTTAATGTCACTAGTGTAAATCTGAATTAGGGTCACATGAATGACCGGTATTATGTTTAACAAACTTATGTTCATGTTAGCCGATAACTTCCTGCCTGAAAAGATCGTTTCGTTAAATGAGCACAACTGTCCCAGTGTTATACAGTGTGATACAGAGTTATACAGTGTGTCTCGTTTTAAATCAAATATTGTAACAATGAAAGTTTGACTGATTTGCAAAGGATCGTATGTGTCTTTGATGAATAACAAATTGAAATTGATGATTTGAAAAATCAATGTGGAAATCAATCAAATACAAAGAATAGGCTAATAGATTAAAACATTATTACTGCTCTATTCTATTCTTGCACTGTCTCCGTTCAGAACATTCTGTGGCAGCATTACTCACTGTCTCGCACCCAATATGAATTGAGTTGTCAAGGCGACGAGTTCCGGAAGCAGTTGACCTGTCATCATCATCAGCAGCAGCGGGAAAGACCTGTGACGTCACTAAACAACAGAGTACAGCTCAAACTCTGATTCACTCATTCATTCATTAAAGAAACTCTAAAAAAAACCTCTGATTCATTCAACTCAAGCATCAGAAGAATAAGCTTTTAAAAGGCACTGACTGTTCAGAGAGAGAGAGAGAGAGAGAGAGAGACTGCCTGTGCCACAGATTACATACCACTGCAGGGGTTGGACTAGTTAAAACAGTCAGAGTTGCAAAGTGGATGTTTTTGGGTCCTCAAGCCGGTGCACTCCAAAAGATGTGTGATGTTCCCAACAGTTGATCTCAAACCCTCCGTCGGGTGATGACAGTGATGATGTGGTCAGCAGGGGGCAGCGTTACCAAACACATCCAGTCCTGAGATGCACTCACCTCAAGAGCTCAGTTAACTAGACTACACCCTTAACTAGACTGTCCAGTTAACTAGAGTCAGTCCTCTAGTCTCTTATTATACTAGTCTCTCTTGTTAACTAGCCTCTCCAGTTAACTAGTCTCTCCTGTTGACTAGTCTCTCCTGTTAACTAGTGGGTCTTTTTTTCCAAAACACACTTTGGCCAAAATGATTGTCAGCCCTAATGTGTTTTATGAGAGAGTGTCTCTGAAGTTTATTCCCTTTAATCTAAATAACTTTTGCACACCAGTCAGTGTGACACAGGAACATGACATTTCCCAGCTATGACTTATGGAGTGTAATTATGAGGAAACACAAAGGCCAAATTCCCTTCGTCATCCATCACAATGAAGAATACAGTTCTGAAGAGCAGCAAAAGACTGTGGAGCAAAATAGAATAGAAAATAACTAAAGCACTGAAAACCCCATTCCCACCATCAGGGCAATGATGAATTAATGAAGAAGATCCGATCAACTAAAGAAGTGAATCTGACTGGGAGAGGACGTGTGTTTATATGGTGCTAATGCAAGAGTTTCAGTGAACAAACACTCTCCAAGCGTCACAGATGGAGAATCTCAGAGAGTCCTAAAGCCTGAAACACCTCCACATGTGGCTGTCGGCAGCTCTGGGAACAGGTTTAAGAGAAACACTTCAGGAGAACTTTTGATGGTGAATCACAAGGGGTGATTATCTATCATCTGAGCTTATCAGGGGTGACCTCGACCTGGGGTTTAACCTGGGGTGACCTCTCATCAGGGGAGGTCAATACGTTGTTCTCTTACCTAAGAACATATTTTCCTGCTGCTCTTCATCTGACCTTCATCATCATAGAAGAGAGAGATCCGCTCGTCTCACCTGGAGTGAATCACAGGAACTGTGTGATAATGCGCTGAGCATCCGACCTCTTTATAAGGGCTTCCGTCGGCTCGCTGTCCTCCATTATATGTTCTCCTTTCTGCTCGGTTCCACCGCTGCTGTTGCCGATGGAAACGGTTTCCTGGCAACCAGCATCTGCTGAGCGGTGACACACTGAGGTCGTTCTCCCAGTCCAACACCAGCCACACACACGTTCAGCTTGTTCAACACAGGTCCGGTGCGCTGACGGAGTGAGTGTGATTCAGACTCATGAGCAGCTGCAGTCGTATCTGAACTCCAGGAGCCGTCAAACACACCGAAACACAGAACTCAAAACTTTCTTTCTTGAAGTGAAGTACAGAAGAACACAGTCTCCTTCTGTAGATGTAAGAGATCATGAGCGATGGCTGAACTCTGAACTTTATATTTCTTCAAAACCTGACGAAACTTACCAATTCACAACATTAACAGAATGCACAGCTGATATAAAAAACTGCATGACTAGTAATTTCTTACTACTAAATTCTGAAAATTGAGATTCTGATTATTGGACCAAAAACTTCCACACATAATAACCTAGAATTGGCTCTATGCACAACTCACGTCCGCATTCCATAAAACAGATCGCATGGACAACTCTTCCCAACTGAGATAAATGGATGAACGAAGACTGCATTCACTACACCCCCTATTTGTCATGTATGTTATATCATAATTCCTACCATTTATTTATTTTTAATGTTTTTTTTTCTTACAAAAAATGTCCTTGTTTTTTGTACTTAGACTACATTTATTTTCTTGCTGTATTAAGTGCTGCTCCCTCTGGCTATATTTTCTTTGTATTCTATATAAGAGAAGGAAGTTATGCAGCCATGTTTGTTTGTAAATCTTGAAATTGCAATAATAAAAAAAAAAGATCGCATCGCTTCCGGTTCTGGTCTTTTGCGTGTGCTTCTTGAAATGTTTTGCAGTTTTACTCAAGATAACTTCAAAGGAGCGAGCAAAGATTAGCATAACCAATGTCCCTCACATGTGCAGATTGATATTTAAACGTTTAGATATTTAAATGGAATAAAACGCCAATAACAAAGTGAACTAGCAACTAGGTAGGTTAGCTAATTACCTTAAAAATCCATAGATATCGTAGTCAGTTCTTACGGCCGCTAACACTTTCTCTGACGAGCGGATGCGATGAGACCCGTTTTCCGGTTTGGTCACGTGACGCTCGGCATAAGGCCTATACTGTCTAACACTGTCTAAATACAGTTAAGTGCAACATGTGCAGTCTAAAATTATAATGATAACATATTAAGTGTGTGTTTGGGACATGCATTTCAATGAGGAGACTTTTATTTTTGTAATCAGGCTTTCAAAAATTATATAAAAATTTGGATTTTGGCCAAAAATATAAAGTTGATCGGTTATCGGTATCAGCCAAAATGTTCAGATCAGTGCATGCCAACTATTATTATTGATTTTTCTATACCGACGCTGCAGTGTGAGAACTTTTTAGATGTTCTTGAATGTTGCCATGCAGTTGCTAGGGTATTCTGAGTAGTTGCTATGCAGTTGCTAGGGCATGATGGATGTTTTCTTATGTGTGAGTCCTGCAGCCTTGGGTCTCCGGGATCCACTGGTCGGTCTGGTGTGCATCTGTGGGATTTTCCACTGTTTTGAGTCGCCCACGCTGGACTCGACTCGAGCACAGGGCTCCAGGACTGACTCATGAACACCTGAGAGCGAGTCTCTCCCGCCTCTTCTGGGGCCGTTTCTCAGCTGAGTGATGTTGAAGAATGGGTTGAGTCCCAGTGGTCTCCGTCGAGAGCTGTTCCCCGCGGAGAAGAATTGCTCTCTGAATCTCCTGGCATTTGGCCGTGACGCAGAAACACAGCTGTAATCCACTTTCACATTCACATCGGCCCGATCACATGACTCACAATATTCAACAGCGCAATTACTTTCTCTGGGCTTGAATGAAGCAAGACAAAAAACCCACACAAAGGTTTGAGTGGCACATTCATCGCGTCATGAGGAATTAAATAACACCCCGGCACACAATTACTGAGAGTGTTTCTGCACTTACACCCAGGCCTCTCTGACACAGTGCATTATGGGTGAATGCCACGACTAACGGCATGACACACATGAGGTCTGACTCCAACAAAAGGACGGAAATGAATGGTGAGGGGAGGCGAGCGATGATCATCAACCCCAGCACTAGATCGTTTGACATCTCAGTGTTTTCATCTTCTAAACAGAGTTTTTGCTTAAAACAAGAAATATCTGCCTTGAACTAGTTTTCCCTTTGAATTAAGATAATGACTCTGACCCCATTGGCAGAAACTTCAATTTCATGCATCTTAGACTCAATATGTTCAGTCATTTTGCTTCTCAAGTAAATGCATCTGAATGTTTTTGCAGTGGTTGAATCCTTGACTCGCTCTCATGAGACTTTACTTCTTACTTTTCTATCGCGAGAAACTGAGAGAAACCTCAGACAATCATTCTCATGTCCCATGCGGTGTTAAGGGTGTTCCTTTAACCGTCACCAGTCGTGTTTGTTTTAATAATGGACTGTGATTGATGTAATGCGTTTGTGACAAAGATAAATCTTTCTTCGGCAGCATTTCTCAGAAACTACGATCATCATCATGACTGCTGTCTGATGTGTGTGTCAGTCGTACAGATCAACTGCATGCTTTCAGAACATTGATATGTTTGCCTGACCCGTGATCACATGATTCCGGAGTGGGACTGAGCAATGGCGGACGTCAGGGAGTCTTCAGGAAACCTCGTTATTTTTGCACTGCAGAAACTACATTTTCAAGTGAAGAACAGGCAGTCAGTAATTTTAAGTAATTTTATTTTATTAGAAACTAGACTTATTGTTCTTAAAACTGTACAATCACAAGAGGAGGTAAAACACACAGACTCTGG
This sequence comes from Cyprinella venusta, assembly GCA_038021265.1. Taxonomy (NCBI): domain Eukaryota; kingdom Metazoa; phylum Chordata; class Actinopteri; order Cypriniformes; family Leuciscidae; genus Cyprinella; species Cyprinella venusta. The sequence goes on from CM075878.1 coordinate 31,478,184, forward strand.
AGATTCAGACAGACATCGGGAACCTCACGCTCACAGGAGACGCGAGGGATATCAGCACACACACACAGGTCTAAAAAACAAGATGACCGAGGGATCAGTGTCTCAGCAATGTGGAGAAATCAGTAAAAAACTCTAGGGCATTTCCCGAAGCACAGTCAGATGAATCTCTAAGCTATTACTCATATTGTTCTTTTAGCAGCAAGACACGACGTCTTGTTTTGTCCTTCATTTGATGGCTAATATAGTCCGAGAACAGTGTCGTCATAAAGGTTTCTATAAAGGCGATATAAAATGATTAAAAAGATTCTGATGTCAGTTCTGCTTGGGCATCAAGCCTCTGTCCTCATATTGCACTGACGCCAGTCACGGACTGGCCGATCTCCTGCACCGTAACGTGCGCTGGGGATTCCTTCACAAGGCCGTAGAAAGAGCCGCTGGTGGGAATGGAGGGAACACAGTGATCTGATCCAATGGAGCGAAGGAGAAAACAACAGCGAGTCCAAGGCTACACAGTCACTGCTGCTCCGCCTACATTACCCAGAATGCCGAGCTCATGCTGGGATATTTCATCCTGCTGCTGTCTTGGGAATGACGGAACAGTTCTTGAAATTAAACGTCGATAAACAGAAATATGCTCAAAATCATAACATGATCATAAGAACAAAGGAATAACATTAATAATGATAATAATAATAACTCACTACACTAATAACAGAGGAATCATGAAGTCTTTTTCAAGTTTTCAGTACAATTATTTCCCCAAAGTTTAATGGAAGCGTCCCGAAATGCTCCACGCAAAGCGCTAAAAACGAACACCACAGCGACGGCAGTTCACGTGTGTCCATTCGGCACAGCTCGCAACCCCTGGAGGCTCATGGGAGACGACGACGACGAGATCGCTCTGGAAGGGGCCCCTAAACTCGAGCAGTCGAGCCTCCTCTGGGAAGAGTCGCCCATCCCAAACCGGAGCTGTGGAAAAATGAACGGGCACAGGCGGGTGTCCACCTCCTGGAAGAGTGTTGGGAAAAGCTCTCGATGAACCAACCAGAATCTCTCCTGATGCCTTCTGATGATCATCTTGAGCCGAGAGCTACTTCTGAAGCCGTAGAGAGACACGTATTGAAATGACAGACGGGTACAGCACTCCCCTCTCGGGTTCCTCTCCGTCCAGCTCATCCCTTCATTTCCGCTCTCTTTCCCCAATAAAATGCAGACCGAGGTGTTCAGGGTTAGATGTGGATCCCTCACACCTCTGTCTGCAGGTCAATGATGTCTTGGCCCACAAGGGGAATGGATGCTCCGGGCTTCTCCCACTCCACACCCTCCAGAGGGGACGCCTGAAGCGGCTCCATGTCCTTTCTGACCCAGGCCGGAGGAGACGCCTGCGTCCGGCTCATGCTCTCCCAGGAGCGGTCCATGGCTCCCTGCTGCTTATCCTGGAGAGAGACATTGGGAATAGAGTTAGAGTTGGCGTACTCGGCAGGGCTTGGAAAAACTTGGCAGGCGGTCAAAAGACTGGGACACTTACGCTGTGGTTTGTCTTGTCACTTCCTGCAGAGGAAACGCTCCACCGGACAGACTGCGGAGAGAAAACAGCATTAACCCAAAGCCCGTCCCAAGAGGGTCCCATATGTTCTCTTTCCAGAAAGTCATGGAAAGTTCCACCGGTTCAGCGGCTCACCTTGCTGTCGGACGCCGGTGACTCCCGGTCCTTCTCGGCGTGATGCATTTTTCTGTTGAGGTCCTGGAACATGTTCTGATGGCGTTTTCGGGTGTGCATGATTTTCTGCATGAGAGAGAGAAAGGGACGATCGATACATTCCTATTGCAGATGTGCATTTAATTAACGCTACAAAACTCTGAAAATGAGTAATTACCTCGAAATCCAGTTCTGCGTACCGGGATTTCTGCCTCTGCAAGAGTGAAACAGGCAAACTTTAGTATTATGATGTCATTCATAAGAGGAGGTGGCATCAGCAAGAATAAAAGTGCATCTTACCCCCTCGCTGACCTCCAAAGAGCTCATGGACAGGGTGGAGATGGTTTCGCTCTTGGACATCATGGAGTTCATGGAGTCGAAGGTGTCCCCCAGACTGCTGGTCACGTGACTCTCGCTGGAGATGTTGTGGATGTTCTGAATGGGCGAGTCGCGCTCCGAGTAGGATACGCTGACGCGGTCGGCGGGGAGCGTTTTGACGGCGTATGCGGCTTGCGGTTCGGCGAAGGTTCCGCTCAGATGCATGAGGCGGGCCTGCGGGAGCTCGGTGCTGATGTTGTACTTGCCGGAGCCGCTGGAGTCGTCTTTGGGTTTGGCGCGGAGGGTGGAGGTGGTGTTGGGCAGGAGCACGTAACCGCTGCCGTCGGGACAGGCGCTCTCGGACTGAGCGAGGGCCAAATCCACATCCAGCTGCTTGAAGAGCTCGCTCTCACACACATACACAGGTTTCCCGCAGGACGGGTCGACCCCGCGACCTTTCTCTCTCCGCAGGGTGAGCGTGTGGCTGGAGTACTCGGGGACGGGGGGAAAGTGGCTCTTCCCGCTGGGGTTGGACGGAAGGGTGTGGAAGTTTGGGCCGAGGGGCAGGGTGAGCTGTGGCGGGGGCATCTTCTCCTCGGAAGAGCTCTTCGTTCCTCCTGAAGGCAAGCGGGGACACAGGTGAGACCGAGGCATGTGGAACACAGTCCCCTAACCAATCTCATCATGAAGAGTTTCATACACTGTGTGGTTTGTTTGCTTACCTAGTCGGTTTGAGCTGCCATCCTTCTCAAAGTCAGACTGCACAAGAGAGAAAGATTTGAAAGTCAAGTCAAGTCGCCTTCATTTATGAAGCACTTTTAACAAAGTGGATCATTTTAAAGCAGCTTTACAGTTGAATAATATTAGCCAATGTCAGCCTGTAAAAAGCAGTGTGCACTCACCATGAGCTGTGTGTGGGCGTTCTGCAGGGAGCTTCCGGAATCGCCGTTCCCGTCGTCTTTACGATCCACCACACGGCATTTGACCGCCTCCTGAACCTGAAACACACACACATATGAGCTCTGGCACACTCAAACACACGTCAAACACACACATGCGCTGCGGTCGTGAGCGTGCTGACCTCTCGGCGCAGGATGCAGTGCACCATAACGATGATGAACCCCTCGAGGGAGTCGAACACAGCGAAGAGGATCTGGAAGAGGGCGGAGCGTCGGTCCGTGATGGCCAACACCGCAGACATCCAGGTCAGCGCCAGGAGAGGGAGGACCACGCAGGAGCTCCACAGCGACGCCCTGCAGGACAGCGCCTTTAATAAGACATCCGGCTGGTGTGTGCCGTGTGTTTAATTGGGTGTGTGTTCAGCGTTTCTTACCCAGCCCTCTCCTTCAGCTTGACGTCCGTGATGCCGTCCTTGGACACGAGCTTGTTGAAAACCAGAATACCAATCACCATGTTGACCTGAAATCACACAGGGGACGTCAGTGAACGCTCTGAGAACAGTGGACAGGCATGTGCTGTCGGTGTAATAAACACACAGTCAAGTCACCTTAACTTATTCAGCGCTTTTTACAATACAGATTCAGTTCAGAAAATAATGCAATAAAGTTTGTTTCTCGGAGAAGCTTTAGTAAGTTCAGTTATGCTTCATTTTGGTTGTTAAAAAAAGTTTTTAATTTAGTTAATTTATATAGTCGCTCTGGAGAAAACCGTGATGTCATCATACAGTTCAGTTCTCATGTAAATGTGTCAGTGCAGGAGATCAGTAATGTTGTTGAATATTAAATGAAATGTTCACGCAGTGACCGCGAGCGTCTCCTCACCAGAACGACAGCGGCCGCCGGACCCACGAATGAGTACAAGAGCCCGCCCTCGAGAGACAGCCAGCAGCTGCGGAGAACAACACACACCAGCGTTAAACACACTGAAACACACCCGGAAAGAGAGAGAGACGAGGGAATCGGGATGGGAAATACTCACTAGTTGACGGTGCCGTAGCCTTTGGCTTTGGTGAAGCCGACAGAAACGGCAACGACTAAAGCGGGCAGACCTGAGAGAGATCCAGAGAGAGAGAGAGAGTTAGACACCATCCCGACAGAGATCCGGCAGAATCAACGCCAGGACACACACACACACACACACTCACCCCAGCCCAGGCACAGGAAGCGCTTGCGGATGATGCGGTTACGCAGGCGGCCTGTCACGGCCATGTAGGACTGCCACGCCTCGGTCAGGACCCAGCAGAACGAGGACAAGAAGAAGAAGTGCAGCAGCGCCGCCACCAGCGCACACATGACCTGAGCGAGAGAACGAGAGAGAGGTGAGCCGGGCCGTCACAGCTGAGGAAGGTCAGGGTCAGGAGTCGGGATCGGGTTTGGTATCGGTATTGGTGTCGGGATCGGGATGATGATCAGGATCGGGATCAGGTTTGGTATTGGGATCAGGATCGGATGATGATCAGGATCGGGATCGGCTCACCTTGTTGCGCACTTGCGTCTGACTGATCAGGATGAGGGCGTTGGAGCAGATGATTGACAGACAGAAGTTGATCAGGATCACTGAACGTTCAGAACGAATGTACCTGAGAAGAAAGAGACGATCAATGAAATCCAGTCTCCGGAAAGTTTGAAAACCCAAGATCCAAATGATTAATCGATCATAAATTAATAAAATCAATCAACACATCAGTAAAATCAAGCAATTATGAAAAGTTTCTTACTTCCACACGGAGACATAGATGATGATGAGGAGGAGGAGGGTGAGGGACGACACCCCACATCCCACTATCAGCGTAACCGACGGCAACAGAGACCTATCCATGTTCTGAGGAGAGACACAGTAACGTCAGTGTGCACACACACACACACACACACACACACACACATCTCCCTCAGGACAGAATGACTGGCAGAAACAGGGCAGCTCATATGAAGGAGAAGTGAAGGTGAGAGAGGCGCTCCACATTCCCTCACTGCTGCTCCACATTAGCACATTTAAACGCGTGTGTGTGTGTGTGTGTGAGTGTGTGTGAGTGTCCTGCAGGTGGACGATTTTCACACACTACACACACACACACACGATGAAGGCACGTCTTTTAACCAGCTTTAAACTGCACGACGCGTCAAAACAGTGTGCGTAAACGTAAGCGTTCTGTTTGGACGCGTCGCGTTGCAGTGCGCGGTGTTTTTTTCCTCTCGTGCTGATAACCGAATTACAGCGCGAGGCTGCGGATGAGGTTGCCATGGCAACTGCTTCTGCGCCAAAAATAAAAAATACATCGCAACATAAATTACATCGGTTTACATCTATAAATGCATCAAAGCAAACAAATATACTAATTAAAGACAGTCAGGTCTATTACTGATCATCAGATTCCTGAAGAGAACCGATCGATCATCGAACATCCTCTACCAGCTGTCGATCATTATATACAAATCAAACTGACATTAAAGATAATCACATCCGATCAACCGACGGTTTTAATATGCGCTGTTATTGAAAGCATCGCTTAATTTTCACACACACGCGCACGCACGCACGCACACACACACACACACACACACACACACACACACACACACACACACACACACACACACACACACACACACACACACAAACCAACACACACCAACACACAGGTGATGGTCGGACACTCACCGGATCGGGGTTGGGTCGCGCGAGCAGGGCGAAGGTGGACAGTCCGTCACACACACATGTGGTTCTGGAGTCGCGCGTTACGGATCTGCAGGCGCGCGCGGACCAGGAGCCGAGCAGGGACGCGCTGCGCGCACACAAACACACACACGTTAGATACACTCTGAAATAAAGCTCACACACACAGCAGAGCAGCTCATGATCATGCAGACTCACACACTCTTACAGACAACTAGATGACTATTACCATATTTACATGCTACTACAGGCATTCAGAAGATTTTAAGATTTAAAAAATTTTTTTTGGTGATTTTATGTTGCACTCAGAACATTGAGTACTGTTGTAAAAAATATATCCTTAATGTATAAATACAGTGCAATTTTATTTTATTCTATATTATTATTAAACTGCTTATTCCTTCCTGTCACTATTCACTATTCACTGCTGTTAATGTGTGCACACTTATGCCCACACACACACCATTAAATGATCTGATCACTCAGAAACTCAACTGCATGCATAAGTGTGTGTGAGCGTGTGTTTGTGCATGTGTGAGTGTGTGTGTGCGTGCATGAGTGTGTGTGAGTGTGTGACAGGCAGTGTTTGAGTAGGCAGAGATGGTGAAAAGAACCATTGAAAGGTTTTGAATGCGCTGTGAATATTCATAAGGTCATTAGTGATGAGTGGAGTGGGGGCGGAGACACATTAGAATATGATTAGCGGCTGTCAGGGAGGTGAGGAGATGACACAGTGTACGAGGGCAGAAGAGTGTGTGTGACCTTTAGAGCTAGAACAACACACACACACACACACATCACAAGAGGTTCCACCCACCTCTCGCTCTCGTCCCAGGCGATGCAGGTCTCATTAACGGTGCCCTGCAGAGAGAGAGAGAGTGAGAGAGATAGTTAGGCGGTGTTTAATCTGTCATATGTCACTTCCTCCATGTTCTCAACACACACACACACACACACACAGAGCGAGTGATATGCTCTCAGTGACTCACGTTGTGCAGGTGAGGGAAGTCGATCTCGACAGGTGCCGACAGGAACCCAGGGTTGGGCTTCACCGTTACCGTGACAACCTTTGAGTTGAGCAGAGTGCTGTTGCTATGGAGATCAAGAGCATCGATGATCAGAATCACTGTCATAGATCATGCATTTTATCACTTCACGCTGAACTGATTATTTGAGATATCATGAGATTTTCAAGTGTGTGTGTGTGTTTACCTCTGTAAGGACAGGATGGGGCCCAGATTTCTGTAGAGAACGATACCGGTGACGAACCCTGTGCTCTGCTCAGCATCTACACACACATTCAGAGCTGCATTAGCCTCAGTACACAGGTGTGTGTGTGTGTGTGTGTGTGTGTGTGTGTGTGTGTGTGTGTGTGTGTGTGTGTGTGTGTGTGTGTGAGTGAGTGTGTGTGTACCTGGCACGTCTAGACTCAGGGCGTTGCGGGACACTGTGATTTTCTCTTCTGAATTGCGAACCCAGTCGATCATCCCGCGCCAGCCCTTCAGGGGGAAGGTCACGTCAGAGGTCATGGTTCGGGGTCGCTTCTGGATGCTCAGCTCTGAAGAGGCGTCAGACAACAACAGTCAAACACACACACACACACACTTCTTTCTTCCTTTATTCGTGACCCGTCTCACACTCACCAAGATTCTCGGTGACCTCGTAGATGTCCTGGAAATCTCTCATCTGACGCCCGATCATGTCGATGAAGTTCTCCACCAGACTGAAGAACTCTTTAATGTTTGCTCCCATCTGAAGCACAACACACACCAGCATGAATGACGGCTCGACTGATTCATTAGTGTGTGGGTGTGTGTGTGTTGTCACAGATTGGCACGTGGGCGCACTCGATTTCTCTGCTTCTTAATTTGGTATGAAGACACAACACGCATGTGTGAGAACATGTACGTCAGTGGAAATCACACACACTCACCAGTTGAGCTTCCTCCCATTTCTCTCGGTGTGCCTCCTGCAGTAAGTTGCTAATGGTGTGAGCGTAATTCTGCGGGTCAGACAATAGAAGCGCTATTAGATCAGATATACGGTTTCCCATCACCGTGACATGCGTTGCTCAGCGGGATGGTGTTCACCTCCACATCTGCGTTGCTCAGGCTCATCTTGGAGCCTCTGAAGATCTCCGTGCTGTTCCTCAGGACCTCCATCACCGCTAGCAGGTCTCCGCTGTACTTCGTGCCGTCGATCGATGCCATCCTCAGTTTGGACAGAACCTCAGACACACCGTCCACCAGCTGACCGCTCTGAGACCGGGTCACGTGATCACGCGTCTGGGAAGAGAAGGACGGTTATGAATCCAGTCATCAAACATTTAAGCCAGAATTTATCACAAAAGGGGCTTTCACACTGGGTTTGAAGGAACTAGCCACCCGAGAACTAATGGTTCCCTTAGGAACATAGGAACTTTTATTTTAACAGCACTGAGAGTGCGACTGAGCTCACAGTGCTCGCATTATTCGTCTTCATTAGTTTACGGTCTACTTAACAACACTTTATTAGATAGAAAGGACACAGTAATGACCAACTCTGAAGTAGGAGATGAATTCCTCCAAAAGAAGTTCCTAGAACTTAAATCGTTCCCAGTTCCTCCAGTGCGAACACCCAGGAACTTCTGCCAATATTTCTAAAAACTATGAAGAGGTTCCTCCGGTGCGAACGGCCCTAATGTTCAAGTATTTGGCTGATGGTGCTTACCAGGGTCTGGATGTCCAGGAATTCTTTGGAAACACATTTGATGTGAGTTGGGTTTTCCCAGAAGGCCAGACCCACGGCATCCAGCGTGCATCTGCGGAGGATCAGGCCTGCGGGAGTCAAAGAGAGGACGGTTAAAGACGGACTCTTTCTAAAGTCAGGCCAGCGACCCACATTGGATAGAGACACTAGAGCGCTGGACGTGAGATCCGAGATCAGTACCTGTGGCATCGGACGGGCAGGGCACAGCCGCCGTGTCGCCCGCGGGCGTCTTCTTCCACACCACACTTCCGTAGTTCTCCTCTCCGCAGATCTCGTGAGGTTCTGACGACACATTTACAAGCAATTAAAATCACCACCTCGAAATTAGTGCATGCATTACTGCGAGTAAAATCAGGTTTGAGGTTTCACCTGGGCACCGCTTCTCGTTGCAGTTTCGCATTTCTGATTTGTCACCGTTGCAAGATTCTCCGCCAAAGAAAGGTCCTTCGCACACTCTCTGTCTGAGCTGATGACCTCCACCACAGGACTTACTGCAACTGCCCCACGAGCTCCACAGCAGCCACCTCCCGTCCACTAGAGGGGGCGACAACACGTCTTTAAACACTTGCTGAGAGATATTTAGGTGCAAAAACAACTTCGTCAGGAACACTATTGTCGAATACGATTGACAGTTAGCATACAGGGGGAATCAGTATACCGAACGCTGACTGCGTATGTGAGGAATACTGTACCTGGGCAGTCTCTGAGGAAGCAGTTGTTGGTTTCCAGCCATTCTCCTCTGCACTCTGAGCCTCCGTACGAGGGGCCGTTACACTCACGGGTTCTCTGCATCGTTCCATTAGAGCAAGAGGCAGAGCAGGGAGTCCATGCAGACCAATCGTTCCAGGAACCATCGACTACAGAGCAGGGAAGATTAAAGCTGTTATTGAAAGGGCTTGAATTACAGAAGTGTACAGTGCCATCTGGTGTTGAGATCTGGGATAGTGATCCGGCTGAGAGGACTGACCAGGGCAGACAGCGATGTTGCAGAACTTGGTTTGTTTGGCGGGTCCGCGGCAGGGTTCTCCACCATTGCGGGGTTGTTTGCAGGTACGGACGCGATCACGGTATCCACGACCACATGTGGATGAGCACAAACTCCAGGGAGCCCATTCGTCCCACAGTCCATTCACTGCGTGTGCAGAGTCGTTAGTCAAACACTCATCCCGTGATATGGACAAATGAATATTGGCGAGTGTGTGTGTGATTTGAATTACCTGGGCAGACGGCGGTGTTGTTGCATGGCCGATTCTCTCTCAAAGGGCCGGTGCATTGGCTGCTGTGACCGGACATCATGCAGGAGCGTGCGCGAGTTTGCCAGCCTTCACCGCAGCTCACAGAACACACACTCCATGAGGACCAGGTGTCCTGCTGGGTTTCTTCTGCACGCACAGGAGAATAACAAAGAGTTTGATTCAGCACAGCACTTTCACTATTCCAGACTGCTTTTCTAGTGTTGCCATACACACCTTTCTTAGGGGCCTGATTAGCCATGATGGTGCCATCAGAGTCACGCCGCTGGCCGATGATGGAACGCAGACCTTGACTTCTCTGCCGCACTTGACCTGCATAAATCAACACAAACCAGGTGTAAGACCTGACAGCTCTCGCATTGACTGCAGGCACATTTATGCACATTGAACTGACCGATGCATGGCTGAGGGTTGCAGGAGCGTCCCTCCTCAACGACGCCCTCACACACGCCATCCTCAGGCTGGCAGGCGCGACTGCGCACCTGGACTCCACCGCCACACTCGCTACTGCACTCGGACCAGCGGCCCCATCCGTTCCAGCCTCCTGCAAGCACAACACACACATGTATAATGAGGTGGAGGACAGATGAGTCATGATAATACTGCCGTCAGCTGACACCTGCTGGCCAACTCTGGTTACTACATTCAAACTGCGCCTTAGAGGCGTCAAATCTGCCTGTCGACTTATTGACAATCGATGCAGCATTGTTTTCTCATAACTAAAGGTTTTGATTTCAAAGAGGCTGGCTCTATAACAGCAGGGGGACCAGTCTCAAAGACAAACAAATGCTTTTTAACCTTTTCAAAACGAAACGGAGCTTTGAAGGCCAAATGCCAGGACGCTGCATGATACGGCCATTTGAAAGAGGGAATCGAGACGCTCTTTGGATGTGGTGTTTTGCAGCCCAGTGGGTTGCTATAACAACCTCAAGCACTGGGGCATCGATTTGTTTAGTGGAGGCTCGGGGAGAGCTCAGCTATAGAGCAGAACCACATCCAGTCAAGTCAAGTCCCCTTCACTTATAAAGAACTTTTAACAATATAGATTGTCTCAAAGATTGATGAAATGAAATTAAAGGAACATATTGTTTTTGCCTTCACAGCAGCTCTAGAATAAAGTTATTGTCCAGCTTAAGTTCTGTTGCAAAGATAATTAGTTATTAACTTAAGGGGGAGCTTACACGACAACATTTAAATTGAAAACAGAAAAGTTTTGATACATTATTGAGGAGTGCATACAAATTTGCTTGCACTTTACCAAATAAATGGGTCCCCACTGGATCTCTCTCACACACTTACGCATGATCTCTGCGTCGCGGCCGCTGTCTCGAGTGTTGGGCGTGCACTTCTCGGTGTAGACTCCGCCTCTGTAACAGCCACCGTTCTTCCTCTTGGGCGGTTCCCAGCACTGGCAGGGGGTCATCATGATGCCACAGGGGTTTCCGTGGGTGCTGGTCGACAGGCAATCTTCCAACCATTGGCACAGCATCTCGCAGGCGGGCATACTGGGGTTCCTCTTTCCCACGACCAGAAACTCAGCGCCGAACTGGCTCCCCTCGTCTTCCTCCTCGGGCTCCAGACCGAGGCTCGGCGTCACCTTCCGCACCTGCAGGAACTGTTTGCTGGACTCCAGGTAGGCCACGGTGGAGGAAGCGTCGCACAGGCGCACCACCTCATCGAAGCTCTCCATGCCCAGGTACGTGCGCGAGGTCTCCAGGAAGGAGTCAAACTGGAAGGTTCGGATCTGTCGAGGGGTGCAGGTCTCGGTAGGCTTGGTGATCTTCATGTAGACGGTGTAGCGACGGGGATCGGGGTTCTGCAGGGTCCAGGAGCACGGGGACGACGGCAGGGCGGTCTTAGAGGAGAACACGCCGAAGAACCGGCTCTGCTCCAGGGTGGCACAGGTGGCAGAGGCCGGGCCGGAGGGAGTGGAGATGCCCGGGGTGAACATCACACACATACACGCGCACAGCGCCAACGGGATGAACCGCCGCTCCATGTTCTTGCTTGGGGACGGGTGGATCCTTTGATTGGAGTTCAGTGCTTTCGACTTGCCTGGGGTTCTTTGATCTGAAAGGGTTTGATCTGTTCACTACGACAAATACAAACAACACACAGAAGGGATTGAGAGTTAGCACTTGTCAATCACAGGCATTGCAATCATCATACAGTCTGCCATCTGAATCATATCTGTAGTCGAGAGCTGCACCCTCCATTAGCGTGCGTTCGGAAGAAAAAGAGACCTGTCAGCGCTAATGCGCACACTGCCATTACACTCAGACTATAATTGCAGTGCCCTTCACAGGAATCTCTCCCTGCATCGCTCTCTCTCGTTCTCTCCTGCCCACGCTTTCACACGTGGCCGAGCCGATTGCGTCAAACTGACGTCCGTGAAGACTCAGCTCGCACCCACTGAAGTTCAGCGCCGCTCCGCTTCTCACGGGGAGAGGGAAGGATGTTTCAGCCCCTCCCTGACAGAATGCAGCGTTTGCAGAACTTTAGTGTTGTTGCCATAGCTACAGGTGCTCGGGACACAGATCTGCTGTGTGTGTGTGTGTGTGTGTGCAATCTCTCTTTCCGAGCACAATCCCTCGCTCTGTTGCAGGACTTCACTCAAAGACACTCTTTCAGCATTGAGATCAGAGACAGAGAGTGCAGCTGTGACCCCATCGTCTTCATCATCACCTTCATCTTTCTGCACTGTTCTGAACTGTTAATGTGCGGCTAAAAAACTAAAACTCAACAGTTGTGTAATGTTAAATAAAGTGAGTCAGATGCACCTCTAATGCACTGAATTAGAGCCCATTGAATCTGAGAGACCGGAAAGCATTGACTCCACAGAAGATGAGGGTACTTCAGCTCTGCCACTCAACCTCTTTTCATGCCCCAGATAGGGGGCTGAAATTGCACATAATATGTGTAGTTATGGAAACAGCTGATGTTTGAGGGAGTGAGAGGAAGATGCACAGAGTTCAACCCCTGGTGAAGATCCAGATTGTGAGTGATCTGAACAAACACTGAGACTTTGTCTGTAATCCTGGGAAAGTCTGAGACATGCAGAGCTTGGCAAGCACAGCGGAGCCATCTGTGAGCTCTGATTAATGCGTGTCTAGAGCGCGCACACACACTTTTTGACAATATCACTCATTTAAGACGCACTTTTGCAGGACAAAAACATTCATCTGCATGCTGAAATCAGAATGAGTTTAACTGTGAATTGCAACTCATTCACCAATCAAACTGTTTGCAGTAAGATGCAATCAAATAAGAAATAAATTAATTCTTTGCAACGCGCAAACAGTCACAAATGACTCTCACTCATTCTCAGTATAGTTCTCAGTATTCTCACAATGCATGTTTAAAACATTGCTGCAATAAGAATAAGTATATACTGTATTGCTAATATAAGAAAAGGTTTATGAAGCTCAAGAGTTCTTCTCTTCACACTGACTCAGACTCAGATCAGCTCATAGACTCGAGCGGTTCAGCACCGCGGACAGCGACACGGGTTCCGGACTGAAATAAACTCTGTTGTATCAGGACTGTACTCGCACTGCATTTAGAGAACATTGTTGCAATAGGCATACGGATATGTTCTACTGTTAACATTAGAAAACGTTTGCAAAAGTTTATGAAGCTCAAGAGTTCTTCACAATAGCGGAAGATCAGCCCATAGACGCGCCGTTCCAGCACCGCGGACAGCGACACGCTTCAGCACTAGTTCCAACACTAGTTCCAGCACTAGTTTCTTGCTATAATTGCACACAGTACATGGTTGCATTAGTTTCATCCGTACATGCATTCAAGCACCACTGAACAAAACATCCTCGACCACATGTGCATCAAGCAAACACGAGCTTCTGTTACCTGTGTGAGTTACTCTAGCGTGTCAAAAAAGCGCGCTCCATCCGACAGTCTCAAAGTCTTCCGCGGGAACGGGTCCGAACGGGTCCAGGTGTCCCGGGGTGGATGTCCAAGTCTCGGTGCACTTCACTTCCACAAGCGCAACTGCACAAAGCGACTCTGATCAAACTCCAGAGAGTTTACTACCAACCTCTTCTGTTGCTCCTGCTGTATTCCAGTGAGAGCGAGTGAGCTCGCAAAGGTTCTGCTGCTGGTTCTGGTTCTGCTTGTCCTGTCACGGTTGGTACTTGTACTCTCGGCTTCGGAGTCTTGCTGCTTGTGGTCTGAAGTGTGTGTTCAGTCGGAGTGGCGTGTGGCCTCCTCGCGCTGCCTTATAAACCCCTCCGCCCTGCGTGGATCGCGCGCACCGCTGAATGAGACAGCGCGCGGGGGAGAGTGCGATTGCGTGTGTGTGTGTGTGCGCGCGCGCGCGCGCGTGTGTGTGCGCATACAGGGAGACGAGGGAAAGTGCGCACAGATTAACGCGGGACCGGAACAAGAGACTTTCTCTCGCTCGTTACATCATTACACCTGTTTGCCTACACTGATCAATACGACATTAATCAGAAGATCAGCGATCAATCAAAGCGTGTCAACAACATTATAGCACAATAACCGCACAATAATGAGATACAGACCAACACAATTAACATATCACAACAACAACAATTAACATATCATAGACATGCCAGAATGCGCGTACAGAATGATACCACAATGAAGTCAGTATGCAATATACAACATATAGTAGATATTAGTATATTTATTATTGTTAATATGTATTATATATTATAGTACAATAATAAAATAATTATACTATTATTATTATTGATGTTATCACATTTATCTGCTTTTACAGTGTTTGTGTATTTACAGTGTTGGGATTGGGGCCGATTTTTTACTCATTTAACTTTGACAGTATCTCACGTGTTTTTTGACTTGTGTCTGTGTGTGTGTGTGTGTGTGTGTGTGTGTGCGTGTGTGTGTGGCCAAGTGAAGTCTTAGATATTTGTTTTTCTCTTCGTCATGCGAAGCCCTGGAACACGCGCGTGCCCGCGGGCTGTAGGTGTGCGCGCGCTTCTCGCCAGGAGAGCCTCGCGGGGGCGAGCGAGTCGGTGGATTCTTCCAGACCCGCCAACATTACCACAACATCTCCACAACATCTCCACAACATTATCACAACATCTCCACAACATTACCACAGTAAGTCCTGCACACGTGTTTCCATCACACCAGCCCGTGAATCTGCGCTGAATTCCCTCACAGTCACTCAAGAACTTCAGCAAACTCTCGGCCAGTGTGTGTGTGTGTGTGTGTGTGTGTGTTACTCATCAGCGGAAGCACAGGTAGGGAAACACTTATTCAGTCATGTGTGATTCACTCACAGCTGAGAGATTCAGAGCAGGAACACCTCCAACACCGCGGTTAATATCAGCCTGTCAGACCTCTGCACACACACTCAACTCCGGCCACAGACTCCCCCCCACACACACACCCCACACACACTCTCTCACACAAACACACTCTCTCTCACACAAACACACTCTCTCTCTCTCTCTCTCTCTCTCTCTCTCTCTCTCTCTCTCTCTCTCTCTCTCTCTCTCTCTCTCTCTCTCTCACACACACACACACACACACACTCTTCATTATGATCATCATCATCATCAGCTTCTTCATCTTCAGGTGCAGTTCTGCGCTGCTGCCTCTAGAGGGTGTGATGCTCCACTCGCTCTCGCACACAACACACACACACTTATTACAGCAAACCACACACTTCATGTCCAGACCATATTTCACCCAAATGTTCATTTTAATATAAACACATTTTTTATATGAAATTCCAAGATAATTAAGAACCCCATCCCTAAGTTCTCATTACTGAAATGTGAAAAAGTATAGTACAATATTTATATTATATTTTGTAGGTTTGTAAGTATGAATCGTTGAGTTTGTACATCATGATATTCTAGTTTGTCATTGATAAAGAGAGTTTTGAACCCGAGAGCCCCTCTGTGTCTGATCTCTGTGAACTCCTCACACACACCATAGCTGACCTGAGCCCTCGTCCTGCTCTCCTGACATCATCCCTCCGCAGTGTGTGTGTGTGTGTGTGTGTGTGTGTATAAGAAGAGTGTGTGTTAGTGTTGTCTTGTGTTGTTTGTGTTGTTGTGTTGTTATGTTCTCTTAACAATGCCTTGGTCAGCTAGTGCGGCTGTTGGTGTTGTTTGTGTTGTGTTGTTTGTGTTGTTTGTTGTGTTGTGTTGTTGTGTTGTTTGTTGTGTTTGTGTTGTTTGTTGTGTTGTGTTGTTGTGTTGTTTGTTGTGTTTGTGTTGTTTGTTGTGTTGTGTTGTTGTGTTGTTTGTTGTGTTTGTGTTGTTTGTGTTGTTTGTGTTGTGTTGTTTGTGTTGTTGTGTTGTGTTGTTGTGTTGTTTGTTGTGTTTGTGTTGTTGTGTTGTTTGTGTTGTGTTGTGTTTGTGTTGTTGTGTTGTTTGTGTTGTGTTGTGTTTGTGTTGTTGTGTTGTTTGTGTTGTTGTGTTGTGGTGTTGTGTTGTTTGTTGTGTTTGTGTTGTTGTGTTGTTTGTGTTGTTTGTTGTGTTTGTGTTGTTGTGTTGTTTGTGTTGTGTTGTGTTGTTGTGTTGTTTGTGTTGTTGTGTTGTGTTGTTAATCTCTGTAACATGCTTTATACATAAAAGGAGCTTGAACTTGATATTATATTTTTACTAAATTGAATAAATTAGCAAGTCAAGATGATTGAGATGACTGACTTTGATCGAGATGAAAAAATGGGGCTAAATGGAATTAATTGCCATTAAAATATATTTTATATATTTGTGATATTATGTCGAAAAAGAGGCCAAACTTTACAATAGAGTCACCCAATTACCAGACCACACAAAGGCTGAGATCCAGACTGGCGGTTTACTGTGAATGTGTGTGTGTATGTGTGTGTGTGTGTGTGTGTGTGTGTGTGTGTGTCTGAAGCTGCAGTTCTGGGGGGTCTTGAAGTGGGTCAACCAGCCCGACTGACCGGAAATTACTGTCAAACACACACAATACAACAGTCATCAGTCAGGACGAGGTGTTCTCTCTCTCTCACACACACACACACACACACACAAGAGCCAGGAATCAATTTCATGATGGTTTTTCAAACGTGTTTCAAAGAAGAAGAAGAACTGAGGAGAGAAACTCAGGCTTGTGTATCAGTGAGAGCGTGAGATCAGTGATGGTGACTCAGTGTGTGTGTGTGTGTGTTTACACCCAACCTGTGCATCTGCAGACCCAGTAGAACACAGGTGTGTGTGTGTGTGTGTGTGTGTGTGTGTGTGTGTTTACACCCAACCTGTGCATCTGCAGACCCAGTAGAACACGGGTGTGTGTGTGTGTGTGTGTGTTTGTGTGTGTGTGTGTGTGTGTGTGTGTCACTTCCTGTGAGTGTGTAATGGCGGACGCTGGCCCGACTCTGGCCCACAGGATCATCACCCGTCGGATCTGCCGCCGAAAAATGCAGAAAAAAAAGATGTTTAATGTGTAGTGGAGGAGACACATCATGTACATAATGTACACATAATATTCATTACAACTGTGAAGAGGACCTGAAGGAAGCCCGCAAATCTGGCAAAATCTACACACAACTGTGGCGCACCTATGACCCGGCGGAGGAATAGACGACCCGAGAGAGTCCGGCGGCACGTCCAGCGTCTGTCCGATGAGGAGGAACAGTGGACATGTATCGCACTGACGCACATATTTAATGTCTGCCTGACCAATGACTAAAAACTAAAAGCCTACATTAATCCTCAAGGCATGAATGAGCACGCTTTCTGCTTGAAAACAGCAATCAATGATTTAAGCACGAATCCACAAGTTTATACAGTCTTCCTAGACAATGCAACACCAAGTTTGATGAGAGACGCGGTGGAGGCAACAGGCGGGATCAAGCCAAGAAGGACAAGCAACACTCCTTTTCCATCATGGGCAATGAAGCTAAAGTGTATGCGCGGTACTACTGCTATCTTGGACATCGGTGCAACATCGCGGGCCAATGAGAAGAGCGAATACGTGAACTTAGCAGTGAATACTGCACACCGCTGGACATGCTGGATTCATCCCCCCTCCCTGATGAATCTACAGGCCTAAGAGAGATCGCTCTTTCCAAAACACAGCATCTCTTTACAAACTTGCATATCCCCAAATGCACCTTAAATGAGCTGAATAAGAAGACCGTAGGCCTGGTAAAAGGCTGGATAGGATTAAATGCACACTCGACAACAGATGTCCTGTTCCACAGGTCTAGAGAGAGAGGGCCGAGCCTCACTACATCTGGGGGAACGCAAGGTCCCTCTTTCTACATCAGATGATGCCAGCTTCCTCAGAAAATCCAATGGAAATGACACCAACACAGCAGGCTTTGGCGTGCGCTCGGACTGGCCGGACCTGAATGACCAATGCAACCGCGCAAATACCCAACTGGAGGAACATAGCAGGACAGTGGAAGTCAAGAAGAAGACTGTCACGGATTCAACCATCAGGCAGAGGGAACCATCATGACTGACGACAACATTCGACTCCTTGACAGAAGAACAATATTCCATCACTTCCATTTTTGTATGATACAGCCTGTCCTGTGCTACCGTAACGTCTCACACACAGTTTTGAAGAACACAGCTCTACAAGATGACACACACAGATCCAACTTAGCAACATGGTTTCCATCTGCACACGAGCCGTTCTGCCTGCGACATCCCAGTCTCGTGCTATGACCGTATCGTGGCACTCTTAGTGAAGGAGCTCAGAGACGATGTCAACTTTACCACAATCCATTGCAACGAAAAGATCAAGATCAAGATAGACTGGATCCACACCAGCAGTGCACTACAATGGAAACTGCCATAAATCGCTTTCCAAATCCACCTGACAAAGTTGTATTTAATGAACACACCAAAGCCATGACAAAAATTGCTGTGAAATTGGTTGCTCTTTTGATGCTTATATGGACACCTGCTGTGCTTCAAAACTGCTGAAATATCAACCATGGTAATGTCCTCAAGGCCTTTGGCTATTCTTGTAAAGTTATTGCTCTTATTTTTGGTAGTTTAGGTCATGTGTACAAGTTGTGTGTAAGAGACCTGCAGATTTACGAACTATTTAAGAACAAGGCCAAGAAACTGAGGAGATATTGCTCTGTATCAGCAGTGATTGGCAGCCTCTACATATGCAGGCGTAGGTCCACCTTTACCATTAGATGTGCATAATGGACTGAGACATTGGCTGCTGTTGTACACCTTCTTGTCAAATTTGGATTATGCCATGATATATGCTTATCTTTTAATTCAAATAAAAATGTAAATGTGTGTGTGTGTGTGATCTCAGGAAAAGAAGGAAACAGAATGAAAAAGAAGTACATGAATACACCTGTACACAGAGAGTCAGTGAGTGAGGACAGATGCGTCTGCTTCTTCTATAATGGAGATATTAATACATGCTTTTAATCCACCATTATTCTGGAATAAACAGGTAATAACACAAGAGAGGACTGGTTATTCTGGTCTTCACACACTTCTTCAAGGATCCTTCATCTCTGAATAAACGTCTATTTCATCCATCATCTATCTGTCTGTGCGTCATTCATATTCACGCTGACTCCAGCAAATCCCCAACACATGGATCTCAGCGGCCTTTTTTAAGATCTTAAGAGGGTTTGTGTGATGTGGACTCTAAAGAGAGATCTCTTTCACAGCTCAGAAAGACACTGCGGCTCTCGCTAACAGCAGGAGCGGGCGACAGGAGCGGGAGACAGGAGAGGGGCGACAGGAGACAGACAGACAGACAGAGACAGACAGACAGACAGACAGAGACAGACAGACAGACAGTCTTGGCTGTCGCTCTGTTAAGATCAATATTCAGACAGACGTGTTTCTGGTGTGAAAGTCCCTGATGTGATTCAGTAAATGAGGTCAAAGAACTGAATGTGAGATTCATTAGAGTCTTAATTAACTGGTGGGCTCATTTCAGGTGAACACACACACACACACACACACACACACACAGGTTTCATTGCTCATGCTGCTACTGAGAAAGAGAGATACACACACACACACACACACACACACACACACACACACACACACACACAGACAGAAGAATCATCAAGATTCAAGGATTCACCTTCAGACAAACAGAAGAAAGAAACTCTGAGAGAAATCCAGAGAGACGGAGAGAGACAGAGACAGGTTCTGTGTGTGTGTGTGTGTGTGTGTTAGCTGCACTTCCTGTTAGTCCATATATGGGCCTCAGGAAGTGAGGTGAGGAAGAATGAGTCAGCAATGCCTCCTCCTACTGCTGTGTGTGTGTGTGTGTGTGTGTGTGTGTGTGTGTGTGTGTGTGTGTGTGTGTGTGTGTGTGTGTGTGTGTGTGTGTGTGTGTGTGTGTGTGTGTGCTGCAGGAATAAAGACTCAACAGAAAGAGAAAGAAAAACAAGAGGAGCTGCGAGAGCTTCGATCATCATCAGTCACTGCGTACAAACCACAGATGTAATCATGTTCATCTTTATTTAGGGACTAACATGAAAAGAATATCGGTTACAGTTTACAATCAGGCTCTGCATTAGTCAACATGAACTAATAATACATCATTTTACAGCAATTTGTGTTGCATATTTTTATAAACTTTAGTTAATGTTAATCTAATCAACGTTTACTAGTACATCATCAGTGGGAATGTGTTTTTTGAACACTAAGATATGTTGACCTATTCTCTCACAAAAGTATCTGTTAACATCCGTGAATGCAACATGAAGTATGATCTAACAATAAACATAGTATTTTATCAAAGGGGTCATATAATGCCATTTTTGTACAAGTTAATATGAATGTTTAGGGTCTAAATGAAAACTTTGTAATATACTTTTATTAAAAATTCTCATTAGTATTTGAAGAA
This sequence comes from Cyprinella venusta, assembly GCA_038021265.1. NCBI lineage: Eukaryota > Metazoa > Chordata > Actinopteri > Cypriniformes > Leuciscidae > Cyprinella > Cyprinella venusta. The sequence goes on from CM075878.1 coordinate 31,498,677, forward strand.
AACACTAATTTTACCTGCTCAAAATCAGCTCTGTTTTCAACAAGCCGTTTCAGTGCATATGCCTTTAAATAATAAACCCCGCCTCTATGTACTGCGGGAATAAGTGTTGCCTTGACAACAGTTGAGGGATATTTAGGAGAGAGAATGGCAGCGGGAGTCTCTGAGGACACAAACCGTATCAGTTTGAACCGGAACAAGATGACGGACGTAAAGAGGTTCGACAGTTAAAGCTTGAGGACGTTTCTGAATGGTTGGTTAACGCCGTAATGTTACTGTGATCAATCTTCGTTTGCACCGGCAGGGTCGAGTAGTGAGATACGAACGCTGTGTGTTTACCGATGTATACGTTAGTTCATTGACAGATTGACGTTACAATCAATGGTCGTGAAAAACTTTTTCCCGCGATTTGCAAAGATTAATATAAAGATTAATAAAACTTTAAGTGCAGAGGGAACATTAATAATTGGTACCGATTAGCTTCTTAGCAAAACCAGCTATACTGATCCTCGTTTATAAAGCAGTCTGGTGAGAAATGATTCGCGCAAACATGAAAGCCTTGGACTTGAGTCTGCGCACTTGTGTTTTCGGGAAAACTGAAACCGACAGGCCCTACCAACCTTAGTTTATCTCTTAAATAAAACAACCCTCTCCACACCACAAACTGACACACACACATCTTACTGTAACAGCAAACACACACACACATCTAAATATAGCGGACTGATGTGTTGTGGAGTGTGTAATAGTCTTATGTTGGTGTGTGTGACGTCATAGCTCAGGATAGTCTCTCAAAGACTTATTAATAGTGACTCTAAAATGAAACTGAGCTCAAACGAGACACACTTTAATAACATCAGGACTCGGGAGAACGTCACGCGAACGACAGCCGATCCACGGCCTAAAAACAGAATCTCACACAGACGTGACGCTCGTAATAACACACACGACAGGAGAACTGAACAACACAGACGATTCCCAGAACATGAAACACGGCGTCTTATAAAAGTAATAATAATAATAGAGTCGGTGTAATCAGACTGTTTACCGACAGAGCCGAGGAACGAGATGCTGATCAACATCACCAAAACATCATCATCCTGGACACTCAATCAGCCGTACTAACAGGACCTGTTTTCCTCTGTTTATTCTCTGGATCAAATCACTTACGAGGTGTTTTATAGATGTGTGTGTGTGTGTGTGTGTGTGTGTGTGTGGAGTTCGTCAGGATTTATTTGCATATTTAGTTTTAGCAGAAGTGCTCATCAGTGTTGATGCTCACACACTTCATATTCATATCTCACTCTCGGTGCTCTTTAAACAGAGATCAACCGTTCCTCCAGTCGCTCTCAAAGGGGTCGTTCAATCGTGTATCATTCTCTCATTTGATTCAATTACACATTTAATTACATATTTAATTACTTGTTTCTTTATTTTAATTTTATTTTTAATTATTTACTTATTTATCAACACTTATGAACTGAAATGAGACTGTTCTTGGATTCTGAATTTGGCCAAAATCTGCTTCACACACACACACACACACACACACACACACACACACACACACACACACACACACACACACACACACACACACTCACACACACCCACACACACACACACAGTCTCACTCTAACTTTCCATTATCATCAGAGCTAACACAGCCTGTGACTCAGAAGACACAAAAATAACCTGTCAACTCAAAAACAGATCTTACTAAAAATTTTCTCCAATTTCCGCTCCTTATTTACAACCCTGACCACACACACACACACACACACACACTATAGTGTGCTCAGCACTGACACACTCACCAACGGATGAAGCACACTGACATTGTACTTTGAGCCTTCAAAGGTAATTTTTTACTACCAAAAATATATTTCAATCTTATTTTTTTCCCAACATATTCTTAACGAAATGTTTTGATGACTCTTGTGACCCCACTGCCGGATTTAATCCAGTTTAACACAAACTCACGTCCAATACATTAAAAAAACACTTCATATGTTGTCGTGTTTCGCAGTGTATGGTGAATCTGCATTAAAGCCGTCGTTAAGCGAGTAATAAGAGCAGATTCTGTGTGTGTGTGAAGCCAACGCTTCCCCAGCCGCGCGAGGAACACACTCTATTTCTGAAGCGTGCGTCATTCACAGATTCACCAGCGCCGTTTATTAATTACACAACAATAAAACTTTCATTTCTTCACACTTCACAAGTATGAGTCCACTTTAGACGCAGTGTGTGTGTGTGTGTGAGACGGACTGAGTTCAGTAGTGTGTGTGTGTGTGTGTGTGTGTGTGTTCAGACATAAACCAGGTCAGATGAAAAGAAGAACACACACTCCAGACGACGCTTGACCCGGATCCGGATCCTTCTGCAGGACACACACCGATTACACTCACAATCAACATCTCTCTCTTCAATGAGCTCAACATAGTGCATTCTGGGATTACCAGGAGCCTGACACACACTCTTAAAAATGACGGTTCAACAGCGTCGGCCTATCCCAACACAGACTCCACACGGCCGGATGAGGGCCGGATGTGGGCCGACACTGCTGCTGTCTGGGATAACTCTATGAAGAACTCTTAACATGAAACCACTAACGGTTCTTTAGATCATTAACACCACCCCCCCACCTCCACCCCCCCCCCCCTCCCTGAATCGAGTGTTTACTGGAGTCACATGTTGTGAATCTCAGCAGACTGTGTGATGATGGAAAGACCTTATAAACAATATCTGTCATAAATCCATGACAACTGAGATTAAATTAGCACTCAGCTGACACACACACACACACACACACACACATGATGCATCATCTGAACACACAGACTTCCTCCTCCGAACACAGCAGGGCATTCTGGGAGCTGGCAGACTGTCACTGACGCCACCTCATGCTGCAGGGACATTTCCACACACACACACACACACACACACACACACACACATTTTTATATTTTCAAAAAAACACTTATTCTGATTTATACGCTGTTTTCCTCATGCGGACTGCTGGCTGGACCCCACAATGTAGGTGATTTCAGGTTTTATCAGGGCTGTCAAAATGATTAATCGCGATTAATCGCATCCAAAATAAAAGTTTGTGTTTACATAATATATGTGGGTGCACTGTGTATAATTATTATATATATATATAAATATACACACATTCTTGTATATATTTAAGAAATATTTTCATGTATATTCTGTATATAGATTTATATATAATTTATATTATATATAAATATAAATATTTTATATATAAATAATATTTTTTTCTTAAATATACATGCATGTGTGTGTTTTTATATACAAAATAACTATACACAGTGCACCCACATATATCATGTAAACACAAACTTTTATTTTGGATGATTAATCGTTTTGACAGCCCTGATAACTATACTTGGGGGACATTTGGTCCACACAATGTAATATAAACAGAAACACACACACACACACACACACACACACACACAGAGAGAGAAGGCATATTGAATAAAAAATGAATATGAGTATGAAAGGTAAGCGCTACAATCTTCTGCCGTTTCTGCTCGTATTGTTGTGTAAGTGTCTTGAAGAGTCTGTTCAGGGCAGAGGTCACGCTCTCTGTCTCCTTCACACACACACACAAGTCAATTATCTGGCCTCTGAGTGTCTATAATCACCTGGTCATGATCTGCTGCTGAAATGACCAAGAATAAAGCGTCACGGCTCACATTAGCTCACATTAGCGCCGCATTATCCGTCTTTGTGTGCGTGAGCGAGATGATGATCCTCTTCCTCACAGGTCGTGTTGTTGATATTAAAGAACACAATCACATCACAGATCTCCTCCTGTCTCGGCGTGACTCTGTGAGTTTGTTATGATGTTATTCCCTTCCTGAACTCATCTGGAAGTTTCTCTTCCGGTCAGAGGAAGATAATAAAGATCTGTGTTCTAGCAAACATTGATTAGCGTGAGAACCATCAAACCCCACACATGTAAAACAGCTCACCGGCTTTATGATTATGGTTATAAATACATATAAAAACATGATGCTAATTCAAGCGTTGACGTGAGCGCTCGACGGTGGTCCTGTTAGTGTCCGACTGAGATTCTGGCAGCGTCACAGATCAGCTTCACTCCGCACAAACAATTAAAGAGGCGCGGGTCTGCAGCGCTCATGTTCTGCCTTCACGCAGAGCCGCGGACGTTACTAGCATTTTTCGAGAAGCAGACAGGTCTAGACTAAAAACATGTTTTTAACATGGCATACGCATAACACATATACATTTCTATTATTCAAATGAGCTGAATGATTGTTTGGCTGCATAAATTAGCTCAACTGGAACGGGCACACTTCCAATAACGCCTGATGTACTCGTTACATCATAAGAAGGCATCAATGCTAACGCTAGTCTCTCTGTTCATCCCATGGTTTAGTGTGGTCAGCCGGATCTGGGCCGGATCCAGATCAGATGGGAACTTTATGAATTCACTCTGGTTGGTAAACACCCCTGAACTCTCATTGGTTAGTGTTAATGATGCATTAGGCAGGTGTGGTTCTGGCTCCGTCTTCTTTGAGGAGTAAATCTTCTCCGGTTCATTTCTTAAAGGTGCTGTATTAAAGCGATCTACTGTATAAAGTGCTGTACAAGTAAACATTTAAATGTGGGCGGAGTCAGGATGCTCATCATAGGGTTAATAAACCCCTGGTCAGATTGACTCCACCCACTGGCCATATTTGAAAAATGTTGGAAAGTGGGCAGAGGCCAGCGGAGGGGGCGTGCACCTGAGACGCGTCTCTGTGTAGGCGAGGGCGGGGCTACCAGAACCCTCTTACATCACAGGGCACCACAACTTCCAATAGGAAAATTCAACTGCAGCAGCACCATTCAACCTGAAGAGGGCAGCACTCAGATGACTTACACCATGTATTATACAATTAACACACTTAATGCACAAATTGTAAAAAAAAAAAAAATACTTGAAAATTACTTGAACATTATTATCAGTGAACAGCACTAATAAAGCCCCAGTCTTACAGATCACTAACTAAAAAAAAATAAAAAGTTTAGTTTATCACTGCAAACGTTTTTCAAACTTTTTTTTGCCCTAAACAAAGAACAAATTTTTTGGTGCCAGAGGAGAAATGATCAACTAACCTTTCCTACAAGTAAACACAGACTTCATAATGTTTAGAGTTTCTATAATCATGAGTCTGTCTCTAATGGATCACGAGCGTTGACATCTACTGACCCGTCGTCCGGAGCGTGGCTGTTGTGTCAGGAGTGTGTTGTGTTAGGAGTGTGTTCTAGGAGTGTGTTGTGTTAGGAGTGTGTTGTGTTAGGAGTGTGTTGTGTTAGGAGTGTGTTCTAGGAGTGTGTTGTGTTAGGAGTGTGTTGTGTTCTCAAGGGCCTCAGTCCTCTGCACCTGTTTAACCTCCCCTGGCGACATCATTTCCTGCTCTGCTTTCATAATTACCTTTCACACAGATACTCCACATCACTTCTCGTTGCCATGGACACGGAAACTTCACTAACAATGGTCTCCATGGAAACCAGGACTTCCACAGACCTTCGACCCAGACAGCACACACACACACACACACACACACACACGTGTCTGGTGCACAGTGCACATGTTCCATCAGGGGCTGGAGACAATTAAAGTGCAACACATCTAAACACACAAACTGCTGACTCTCGCTTCAGTGCCACACACACACACACACTCATGCTTTACCACACTGAACACTGATAACACACACATACACACACATGCTTTACCACACTGAAGACCGTTGTTTCCATGGTAACAGAGTTTGTGCTGAACTCATCAGAGTTTCACTGATAGAAGGAAAACAGACGTTTATTACTAATCATAAAGAATAAAGACGTTCTAGCGGAGAGAGATATGGCCATATTCTATTATAGCAGTGCTGTTAGGGTGAGCATTCTTAGAATTAAATATTGAGTCAAGTCAAGTTAAGCATATTTCACAATGCACATAGTTTCCTGACAAGTGTTTATAATATTTTATATTTTCATAACTCACACTGAGCTGTGTGATAACAGTTAATAACCAATCTCGAAGCTTATATTTACTATGAAGCTTAAAAAATGACTTTACATGACTTTATGTATGTGTATATGCCACATAATATTTATATGACCCCTGACCCCTATAACCCTACCCATCCAAACAACTGTCTGTGTTCTTACATTTTATGTTTATAAATCCATTTTTCTTGTGAGGATCAGCAGAAAGTCTCACAAAGCAGGGAATCTCAAGTTTTACTATCCTTGTGGGAACAGTTGGTCATAGCTAAACATGCCCATGCCCACACACACACACACACACACACACGCGTATGAGTGGTTCGGGAGCATGTGCTCTTCCTCCTTAAATGGTGTGTCCGGTGGATTCTCCAGGTTTCTCGCCCTCCTCCGTCTGTGGTGTGTGTTTCTCTTCGTCTGTATTCATCATCAGATCTTCTATCTTTAACTGATATCATGGAGGTTTCCCTCACGAGCGGTGGGCGGCCAGTGGAGAAGATCAGGCTTGTGGACCGGAAGATCCCGGGCAGAACCACGCAGAGAACGTCATCAGTGACCAAACACACACACACACACACCGGTCACTGTCACACACTCATAACTGAACCTGAACACACACACACACACCAGTCGCTGTCACACTCACAGATGATTCTAGGATTATCATACCTGGATACATTATCAGGGATTATGAGAAAACATGGAATCAGTTTCCTCTGTTATGCCGATGATACTCAGTTATATGTTTAATCACATCCAGATTAAATCATCATAATTGACAGAATGTGTTAAAGACATAAAATATTGGAAGATCTGTAATTTTCTTCTATTAAGTTCAGATAAGACTGAGGGATTACGTGTCGGACCAAAACCTGAAAACAAAATCTCTCGTATGAACCGTTACCTCATCATCTACAGATAAAGGGTGTTAAAAGCACTGTACACAAGTGAAGTGAAATGAATAGAGGGAGGGATGGACAGACAGGCAGAGAGGTAGAAGGACGGATGGATGGATGGATGGATGAACGGACAGACAGATGGATGGATGGATGGATGGATGGATAGATGGACGGACGGACGGATGGAAGGACGGATGGATGGATGGATGAACGGACGGACAGATGGATGGATGGACAGACGGACGGATGGATGGATGGACAGATAGTGCTGTGTGTGTTTGTGTTGTTCTGTCTGAGGCTCATGTGTGTCTATTGAGACCATCTGCTGGTGAATCTCCTGCAGCCGCTCTGATGAGAACATGAGACACGTCTTCTTTTGTTAATTCTGCTGGTCCTTTTAGGATAAAAGCAAAACGTTTAAAAGCAAAAGAGCCCAATTTTCCCAGCAAGACTTGTCTCCCGAACCCATTACTCAGAGAAGTGAAAGTGCTGTATGGATCTTCAGATGGACTGGAGATCATCATTATGCACACAATAAAGCACTAGCGGAGAGAAAGCAGCTTCGGCCAGCAAATTAAATGCAATTACTGGCCGGCAGAAACGCCACGATTTACAACTTAATGTGCGATTAATGAAGAATCTATGAAGAGATCAGTAATGTTCCTGTAGAAGTGTTCAGTCAGGATATAAACATGAGTTTATGCTCATCTAGATCAACAGATGAACGAACATCAACACACACATTCAGCTTTACAGAGGACGATGATGCAAATATTTATGTCTTAATTTATAATTGTCTAGAACTTATGACACAATACTCCCCGCCATTGATGATCTTTTCTGTCTTTCCGTGTTAAAGTGTTATATCTCTCTGTTTCTCTCGGTTTATCCCGTGCGGTTTACACACTCGCCAGCTTCACTGCACGGCTTTTTATTTGATGTTTTTTTATGTTTGTTTGTGGTTAGCCTGGAAAGTTTTCTTTAGATTATCGATCCTCGTTTATTCTCCAATTCTTTACACTGCTGCACATCAGGAGAGAGTTTATATAATTACATCATTAACAATTTTCAGATTGTAAGTCAAAATGAACAATTACCCAAGAGGACAAGCAGTGGAGCTGAAGAAGATTAACATGCTCTTCATAAACGTGTGTGTGTGAGTCTGTGTGTGTGTGTGTGTGTGTGTGTGTGTCATTTTAACGCTCATTATCATGACGGTGCACTAAGATGAGATGTCCTCTCGTCCTCCTGAACAACGTCTGAAACTCCCACATGTCATTAGCAGAGCTGAGTGAAAACAGGGAATCATGGGATACCGGTCATCACACACCTGTCAACCTCCATCCAATCACACAGTGAGTTAATCACAACTCTTACATGACCACACGTGTTCTGATCTAATACGTTAAACTCTTCATCCTCAGAACACACCTCGTTCAGTCCGTCTGCTGAGTTTATGAGCTTCTGTTTGTTCGAAAACGGTAAAACTCGACTGTTTAACTCTGGGGGAGAGCTAAAATGAGCCTATTTCCAAAAAAAGTGGAGTATCCCTTTAAGAATATCTTTATAGATCGTGCTCAGTCAGTGGCGGGGAGAGGAGTGTTTTACACATTTCGATATTAATAAAGGACTTCGTCAACACTGTGAAAGCTGTAATTAAAGTGTGTTCTTATTCACACCGGAAAGAAGCGTGTGAGTGTGTGTTCGGTCCATTAATAGAACGACTGTCACACACACCCTCTCATTCACAGGCGCACAGGGACTTATTTAAGACACACGAGAATATGAATAAAGCAGCGAGTCCTCCACGACACACACACACACACACACACACACACCTCCAGAGGCGCTCGTCTATCTTTAACTCGACATCACAGCCTTGACAAACAACGGGCCGTTTTGGCCTTTTGGGACCCGACACACTCCGTGATCACCGCCGTCACACTCACTGCTGTTTATTACACTAATAAAGGATATAATATAGACCTGAACACACACACACACACACACACGTCACAGATATCCCTCAAACACCTCCACTGATGAATCTGATCTGTTTCCTTGTGTTTTGGTGTCAGCGCACACACACACACACACACACACACACACTCGTCTGCTGTCTGGCTGTTAATGATTGATTAGCATTAGTGACTGCAGAACACTTAAACACTGCATTTATGAAGCACTTTCAATTTCCAAAAGCTTTGGATGAAGGACGGGCCGAAACACTGGTTTCATTTCCTCCTCACGAATCCGCTGCTTCATTAGAGGCTCAGTGCGCTGACCTTTGACCTCCAGGCTCACTGATGGACGGGTCTGTTCTCCTGTTTGTTGTGATGCTGCCGGGTTTATTCTTAGACGCTTTTACTTCATTCTCTCTTCCGTCTCTATTCTGATCCTCTCGCGTGTGTATCGGCCCTAATGGAACACAGACGTGACCACACACACACTCCCCGGACACACACACGGGGTTTAGAGCAGCTGGGTTTGAACCCGCAGCGTCAGTGAGGTCACTTCCTGTGCTTGTGCATTATGTTTGTGCTGAACCGAGATGTATTTTTATCCAGATGCAGAACTTCATGAATCAGAGGTCGCTCACGGATGAAGAAAAACATGAAAACGACATTAGAAACATTTCAAACGCAGAGCATAGACTCGTTCGGTAATTGTGTTATGGTGTGAATAATTGTGTTTTTCTTCTGATTCACATTAATGATGGTGTACGTGTAGAAGGAAGGTCATCACAGAAACCCTGAGATCTAGAACTTCTCCAATAGGGAATTATTAGCCATGTGTCACATGACCTTGAAAATTGTTTGAAGAAAAAAAAAATCTGTCAGAGCAATTGTAAAAAACTGTAAAATAAGACATGATCGAGGGCTAGGAGGGTCAATAGGTCAAAAAAATGAACTGTCAAACCCATTTGATCCCTTTGATCTTATCTGTCTAACCCCGGATGTATCTCTTTTCATCTCCTCTTATCACTGTTTAACCCTTTCATACTATGCCAAAAGGGGCGGGAAAAGGGGCGGGGCACCTGTCAATCAATCATTTTTGACATAAGGTGCATTCTATTACTACTCTCCTGAAACACAATACAGTAAAACTGCACATTTTAGAGCGGGCTGTTATTGAGGACAGCCTAAGGCACACCTGTGCAGTAATCCTGCTGTCTATCATCATCAGGGGGACGGCTGATCTCAGCACAGGAGAAGTGCTCACGAACACTGATTTAGATTCATTTGTGATATTTGAGAGAAAAAGTCTGAGATCTTTGAGTTCAGCTCATGAAAAATGGGGGAGTTGTGTTTATAATTGTGTTAGTGTTTATCTTCAGGCGTGTCTTTCTTTAGAAATTGACCTTAACAAATGACTTGTTCGGCCTTATAAAAGTAGAATTCAGATTTACCGCTTCCAAGTCGCCATGTGAACCGTAACGAATTTAACATCACTCCCTCGTATGATTTGAGCTGGCTCCTGATGTCCTACAGCTGATCCTGAATCTGTGCTCATTCACCCTGAATCTCTCCTGAACGCTATCTTGTGTTTTCTGTCAGACTCACATTTTTGGTTTGAGACAGTAAAAGTAAACTAAGAGATTTAGTTCACAGCTGCAGATGGAGGAAGTTAATCTCTTAATTAACAGAACAATACACACACACACACACACACACACACACACACACACACACAGAAGTCTGGATGAATCTACTGTCCTGGATCAGTTAATCTGACTCAGCTCATGAGATTGTTTAGAAATTGAATTTAATGGATGGATGATAGAAAGAAAGACATGGCTTCTTTCTGACCTGTCATTTGGTTGCTAGTGGAAACAGACTTTAATCTCTATATGAACTTGAGCTGCATGAATGCTCTGATGACCCTGAACACACACAGATCATGTGGGCAGAAATGAAATAAAACACAGAAAGCGGAAGTGGTGGGACTGGAGGAGAAAGAGGAGAGAGACAGACAGACAGATGTGGGTTAAAGGGGCCACACACACACACACACACACACACACTTTTACATGTGGTTACTCTGACTGATGGTTCAGATACTGTAATCTCACAGAGATGTTCATTAACACAGGATTTAAACACCAGAAAAGCTCTAATAATCACGACTCCATATAGAAATAAAGCTCTCAACAGAGATTTTGGAAAAGACTCAAAGTGAATTTATTCTACATTAGTGGTGAAATATGTGTCATCATTCAGCCGTTGAATGTAAAAGGTTTGATGAAAGCCTCACACACTGAACGCTGCTTGTGTTGTGGAGAACACTGAAGATAAACACCCACCGGAAACAAGCCATTAAGAGACAGAGACAGACTCTCAGCTGAATCAATGCCCACCAATGAACCTGACACACACACACACACACACACACACACACACATCAAAACAAAGCAGCAGAAGGGGGACAGAATCCCATAATCCAAATTGGCTGTGTTGCCATAGAAACAGACTTTCCAAACAAACCTGTTGAATAATCGTTTAGAGCTGTCAATCAAAGCAGCAGAACTTCAGTTTCTTTAGATCAGAACTGATAAACTGAACATGAAGAACACCGGGTATACCTCCTCTAACCCTGACCCCGACCCCTGCCTTCCTCTTCAGGCAGCCTATGCAGTGTCCACTAGCCAGTGTTCACTAGCCTCCACATGTGAACTACAGACGCGGCCTGCGCCAAAGAACTTCACCATCCAATATATTTGTTTTTATTTTCTTGTCTATTTATTAATAAATGTTAAATTGTGATATCATCTCGCCTTACGAGTCTTTCTGGTAGAACTGAAGCGAACTAAGGTGAAGTGAACTAAACTGAAGCGAAGTGAACTGAACTGAACTAAACAGAAATAAAGTGAACTGAAGTGAAGTGAACTAATCTGAAGTAAACTAAACTGAACTAAACTGAAGTGAAGTGAACTAAACTGAAATAAAGTGAACTGAAGTGAAGTAAACTAAACTGAAGTAAACTAAACTGAAATAAAGTGAACTGAAGTGAAGTGAACTAAACTGAAATAAAGTGAACTGAAGTGAAGTGAACTAAACTGAAGTGAAGTGAACTAAACTGAAATAAACTAAACTGAACTGAAGTGAAATGAACTAAACTGAAGTGAAGTGAAATGAACTAAACTGAAGTGAAGTAAACTAAACTGAAGTAAACTAAACTGAAATAAAGTGAACTGAAGTGAAGTGAACTAAACTGAAATAAACTAAACTGAACTGAAGTGAAATGAACTAAACTGAAGTGAAGTGAAATGAACTAAACTGAAGTGAAGTAAACTAAACTGAAGTAAACTAAACTGAAATAAAGTGAACTGAAGTGAAGTGAACTAAACTGAAATAAAGTGAACTGAAGTGAAGTGAACTAAACTGAAGTGAAGTGAACTAAACTGAAATAAACTAAACTGAACTGAAGTGAAATGAACTAAACTGAAGTGAAGTGAACTAAACTGAAGTGAAATGAACTAAACTGAAGTAAACTGAATTGAAATAAAGTGAACTGAAATGAAGTGAAGTAAACTGAAGTGAAGTGAACTAAAATTAAGCTTCCGCCGGGAAATCTCAATTGTTGTGTCACTCATTCCCATCTCATCCGTCCAATCGTGTTCTAATAATAGTGAACATGAACTGAAGTGAAGTGAAGTGAGTTCAGAGCGGACAGAACTGCAGCTTTATATGCCGCTCGTAATAAACACACGATGAAAGTCGTACCGGCGTCTCTGAGCAGGGCTGTTTATCCGAGTCCCAGTGTTTCAGGATATGATTGATCTGGTCTAGATGAACAATACATAACATGATGATAGATCCCGAGAACAGAGCAGCGCTCATTACACCACACAAACACCAATAACAGCCAATCTAAAAGAAGACGCTTCAAACGCTGGAAATATCCTCTGTAGAGATCATCTTAATGGAGGAATAAAGAGAGAGAGACGGTTCAGGGCAAATCATGATTGAGTCCTGCCGCCTCGGATCAACACACTATTTTAGTTTCATACAAGAATATAAAAACAACACCAGAAAATTGGCTGCAATTTGCCATTTCTGTGAAATCTATTTCACACTCCCCCATTATGCTGCAGTTATTTATGCAAAAACAGGCCGATTATATGTCATTACAGACATTAGGAGTTATTTTAATCCGATCAGAGCAGGTGTCTCCTTGAGAAAGTCGGTTAGTTTCTTCTTTTGTGAGTTTACAGCGCTGTAAACAGTTGTTTCAATCATCTTCATCGCTTCAGCAGTTTTCTGACGAGCACTCTAAACAGCAACTATATGAATAATAAAATAACATCTTATATTAATATTAATAACATCTCATTTTCCAAATATTCAAGGTCAGATTAACGGACGAAACCCTTCACAACATCACACACCATCTATATTTATAATAATCAGAAGACGTGAAGCATCAAAATATGCAGATACTGCCGTCACTGGTTGGTGAATAGCAATTATGAATTTAATTAACGCATATGTAAATGAGTGTCACAGATTCAGGGATTTTCCCAGTACAAACATCCAAACATTCTTCATTCAGGACGCAGTTACTGGAGATCAGAAGAATGGGCTCAAAAAAATCATCTTAATTTAAAGGGAATCAAATTAGCCTGATATTTATTCTTGATGACTTATCTCAGATCAGATGATGTTCTGCAGTGTTTTAATGTGTGTGAGTCACGGATGAACGCGGCTGTTCCTGAAGAGAACGAGTGTCCAGAGATCGCCCGCATGACAACAGATGGATGAAGACGAGGGTGGAGGTGGTTAGCGTTAGCGTTACGTGTTTCAGATCTCAGTCCTGACTCACTCTACTCCAGTCTCATGAGTGTCACATGACACGTGTGCCGTATGACCTCGCGTGACGCATCCACACGGGAAAGGTCACGGCCGGCGGGAGAAAGCCAGATCTGAGATGTGAACATGAGTCACACATCTGTCTGACCTTTGACTCACACACAATATCTGCACAATTACCCATAATCCCACAGTCCCAGCTCACAGGGAACACCCAACGCCCTCAGCTAACGCTTGCGTTTTAATAACGATACTTCAACATTATCTGGTCTTTAATAATGTTCTCGACTCAAAACATCAGCACAAAAACATCACAAAGCGTTCCTTTTCTGAAATGTTTCAGTTGGGTGTTTTTTAAATGTTGCAGCATGTTTCAGTCGTTCAGAGAACCTTCAAATGTAACATTTGAAAAACGATACAATGTAACGTTCCCTTCACAGAACCAAGAGAAAAAAACGGAACCTTTTGAACATTTGGAAATTATGTTTCCATAACTTAAATATATTTGTGTTAGCTATGACCCCTGTGACCCCTGTGACCCCGAGACATTTCATAACATCCTCTTACAATATTATTCATCTTCAGAACAGGACATCTTTTTTTCTTTATAGCGTACAGATCGTTTCAGAGCAGCTTCACAGAAATAAACAATCAAATGGTAAAGAGACAAGTGTCTTCTTCTTTGTTCCTCAATATAATCTTTATATTCCGACAACAATAATATATACTATGCATCAATCATAATCATAAGTGCTGTAAAACACTGTTGATTGTGATAGTTTGCTCTGCTTGTGTGACATCTGTTCATGTCTGGAAGTGAAGTAGACTTTGGATTTCCACGAAAGCTCTCGCTCTAATCCAGCAGAATCTCAATATTTGTACAGCAGATCTCGGCTCATATTTGTGAATATTTCAGCTTTATATCTTTCATATCTTCATGTATTTCAGCTCTCGCACCAGAGATCATCAACCCGGAGATCGACGAGCACTTTAAAAACGTTTGAACTGAGCGTTCTGGAACTAGTGACATTTAAAAAGATAAACATTTCAGAAATAAACTGCTTCATGAACGATGTATAAATAATTGTCTGAACGAACGAACTTTGAACGAACGTTGGATTGATGTTATTGGAAGGTTTGTGCGTAACGTTGAGAGAACCGAGACAGAACTAGGGTTAGTGAGGAAAAGATGACCGAATGAACAAACACACACACACACACACACACTGTGAGGCGTCACGTTACACACGTGTGTTCATCGACTCAGTTAGCAGTGATCGCATCATCATCATCACGGGTCACTGCACATCATGTGTGCGATACAGAAAGAACAAGTGCTTTTAAACATCATTAGCGTTTTAATGTTGCTGGCTTTTAAGAGAGCTGTAATTAACGAATCCAGACTCACCTGGAGCAAATGGAAAAATACCGCAGTGAGAACACTCTTCAGCTCTACACAAGTGTGTTATGCAAAACACAGACTCATTAAACTCATTGCATTCGCTGGCTTATTTATTTATTAAATGACCTATCTGCTGAATTCATCCAGAGGAAATAAAACCAGCTGTCAATCCGTCGACATGACACGCCCCCTCAAGCACAAGCCCCGCCCACTACGACTGATTGACAGGAGCCACTGGAATTACAAAATCCCAGAACTTGTTACTGAGTGACTTTAAGCAAACACAATCGCTAATGGAGGTATAGCACACCACTAAAGCGTCTGTTAGCACAAATGTAATAAAACATCAAGGCCTGGTTTCACAGAGAGGGTTTAGATTAAGGATTCAGCCTTTGTTCAATTAGTACATTTAAGTAGCGTAAGCCTTGCCTGTGAAACCGAGGCTGAGTGACTGACTCTAACACATGGCCTTATCTCTGCTAGCATGATACTCACTGCGAACAGTATGAGGCATATTTAACACTGGAGTTTAACCACAACAGAGTCTCCTGCTAGCATTAGCAAGTAGCTTCAATTCACTGCTAATATACTGGTGTGTCTAATCTTAAACTTAGTACACCATCATATTTACTCATAATGACAGGAAATCAATCATTTGATCAAAGCTGTGCCATCATTAGCTCAGTAACAGGAATATTAGCATCCACGTCCATATCAAATACATACATTAACCAAATATGAACTGGAACCCAGCAGTATTGATTAAATTGTGCAACTGCACATTCACTTACTGTTTGTCTTTAATGTTCTCGAGTTTCCATCATGTTCTGGATATTAACTCGCAGAACTTCAGCAGATCCAGACACCTTTGATGGTCTTCTTGACTATAGTCAACTACTGACTGGAATAATTCGTCATCTTTGAGATATATTAGTAGGTTGAGGCATGTGTTTCTGCACCTCTACAGAACACTGTTTTCACACAGGTTTCCTGAACACACCGATAGTCCCGCCCCCAAACTCACGCACAGTAGACACGCCCCCAAACTCACGCACAGTAGCCCCGCCCCCAAACTCACGCACAGTAGCCCCGCCCCCAAACTCAGATATGAAGAAAATCTGAAGCAGCACAACTGTGTCCAATGTAAGACTTGAAAACTGGTTCCAATGCCCTCTGAAGACAAATGGCATTGCTTGTGAATTTACAACGACACCCTACCCCCTTTCCTCTGAACTACATCCCTCTCTCCCCCTCTTTTCAGTCAATGACACTGAAAACTCACAAGAATATGGTTCTTAATGTGAATGTGATAATCTTTTAGGAGTGTTTGGAATCATTTTGATGGTCTCAGGGTGACTGGTAATAATGTCTCATTCCCAAAGTAATAAAAGAAAAGGTAATAAGGGTTTTAAGAATATAGAAATATCTTGCACACAAAGAAGGAGGTGGCTTTGACTTCACACCTTCTGGCCTTTTGTCTGAGTGCAACTTACAACCAAACAAATGGTCTGTCCCCAATAAACATGGTAGGGGGATTCAGTAACTTTCCACTGTATCCTGGTGATTTACATATCAGGTGAGGTCTGATTATAAAGGGAGATGTAACTAGAGTTCGTGGCTGCCATTCTGTATTCAGATCAGCCCATGATGTTGTGTCTATAGGCTCAGCTCATGTAGCCTAATATGTTGGGTAAAGTTCTTTGTTCTTTGAAACATTTGGTTTGCTCTGATTATCTTGTGGAATTCCAATGATACATTTACCTGATATAATAAATTGTTACATTTGGCTATTCTAACAGACTTTGACTTTATTTTCATTAGAATTAAAAGGAATAGTCAAGCATTAACATATTAAATGATGCACAGACGTCATTGATAAACCCTTTTCATTTTATGGAGTCAGATGAAACGAGTTAATACATAAGATTAAATGTGTTGCATTTAACTAAACATTACTTTGCCATGGAAAAGACGGAACACGCTTGAGACCTTCACCACGAATCGTACCCCGCGATTTGGATCGATTTCGTGGCCCTTTTTACAGTGGTGACCCCGACGTGATCGCAACAGATGGATTTCGCGAACATCGTCTTTTCCTGCAATATATGGGGACCTAAAATCAACAAGAGGTTTGAACATCTTCTCTTTCTTCTGCCGCTGTGGTAAGTCAACTTTTTCTAATCTTTTGAAAAGTGTTGAGAAAATGTTGTTTGCCATGTTTAGGGGTAGGAAAGCCCTTTGTTTAGTCCGAAACTAAAACGTGAGGACATGAAAACAGCCGCGGTGCGCAGATAAAAGAGTGAAACCCTTGTTTAATAGATTTTAAAGAGATCTCTGTTTGATTAGGCAAAAAGAAAAGAAATCTAAATTTGAAATAACATTTTTCAGATGATTTTCGGGTAGACTTAACGTTACTCGGGGAGTTATAAAACAAAACTTGCATGTTTGTCTTCATTATTGTAGTGGCTTTGGTGAAACAAAGCAGCACGTGAAGAGAATCGACAAACAACAGAAATAAAAATCTAAGTTTGTAAATGATCGGAAAACACGTGATTTTATAAATGAGGCAGACGATGCATTGTTTATGAAAGGAAAACTTTGAAAAAATAAAATGATATGATTTACAGGCTAAAACGCAATTAGCAGGGATAAATGTTTTCCATGCTGTTTAGAGAAAACAAGGCTAAGATAAATGCTATTGCCCATGCTGCAACAGGCTAATGCTAAATTCTAAACCCATGGTGCTTAAACAATGATGCTAAAGCTAATGCTAATGCCATGCGGTTTTTAGGCTAATGCTAATGCTAAGGACATGCTGCGTTCAAAAACGCTTACCCTTTGTTTGACCAGCCCATAGGCCCGAGGCCACATTGAATAAGATTCTAAACATAAACTAATCTTGACAAACTTTATATTGCATTTGAAAGCTTCCACTGTAACACAGATGGGAAAGCAATAATGCAATAGTTTGTATTTTCAAATTTGGGGTTGTGCTTCACACAATGTAAAGCACTCATAGCACACACTGTATAGTTGTTTGTGCTACTATATGTGCACATAGGCTAAATGTAAGTTTATTCTTTAAACACAGGATTGCTTTGCTGTAAGTGTTTAGAACACTTAGGTAAAGGCTGTTGATGTTGTATTCAAGGCCATATGTATCCTGTGTGAACTGAATTAAACGTGTGTGTGTGTCTATGCTGAATGTGGTTATAATGTAATTGACAATGGTCATTAATTCTTGAAAAGAATGAGAAGAATTTGAGACAGAAATACTTTCCATATTCGGAAAACGAAATATTGCCACGTTTGAACTCATTCTGATATAATTATTTTCCCGAGTTGAGATCAGATTCGTATATTTCCACAGTTTTTGCGTCAGTTTAGCGATGGCTAACATCCGGTATCATTTTACGTGTACTTAAACGAGGAGGCGTTTAAGGGGACTTGCATATGTCTTTGATTGTGTCCGTATGGATACGGAAAATCCTAGATATTTAGTCAAATTACCTCTGATTTGATGACCGGACCTGACGAGAGTGTGGCATGCGGACTTTAGAGAAGGGTCGCAGAGTGATATAGCTTCCTAATCTAAAACGGGAAAAATATAACTAAAGAACGAAAAGAATTATCAAACGTTAAAATGACTTTGCTTCATATAGTCTGAATTTTTGTATCCTTGGTGGAAATCTCCCATAGCTGCGGAAAACCACGCAAAGGAACATAACTGAAAATCAGAAACTGTGAGCGCAAATCTTGTGAATCATAAAACAGAAACCTTTTTATATTCAAAACTTCAGGGAAAGAAATTTCCCCAAATATAAATTGGAACATGTATAAAGATTCTATCCTGTTTACACTATGGGCCGAAAAGGTCGAGCCTACACTGCATAAACTCACTAAAAAAGGTCTTAAAATGGACGCTATTGACAATGAAATTCTCACTTGGTGGAAAACAGTGGGTAGTAAACAGAAGAAATCAAAACATGATGAGATAATTGAGGCTTTAAACTTCATAAGTTATAAACGGCTAGATAAGTCAACAACATTTCTATCCTCGCTTATGGATGTTAAATGTGAAGAAGTGCATTCTAAAAATGCAGAGGCAAAATTGTCTGAGGCAAAGATCCAAGATCTTCAGACACAGCTAGACAGATTACTAGCTGAACAGTTAGCCCTGACTGAAAAGTGTAAAAATCACAAACACACCATTGCAGATCTTAAGTCTAAACTAATGGTTGAAAAGTCCATTTCTCCCAAAACGCTTAAAAGCGATGGGACTAAAAATGTGCGCTTCTTAGACGAGTCATCCTGCTCTAATAACCCTGTACCTTTTCAGACAGATGAAGCAGGCGATAAAATTTTGAACAAAGTGCCTGTTTCAGCCTTTAAGGTGATACGGCACCCAAACGGCACAGAGTCAACCATTCGGCGTCCTCTAACGGTAACTGAATGTAGCTCGTTTAAAGTAGAGATCGGACCATTCCCTTTGAAAGGGCCATTCGAACCATGGTGGAGACGCATTGTTAGCCTAAAACATGCATTTCAGCTTGAACCAAAAGATATTTGGCAAATTGTTATCAGCTCAATTCCAGATGTCCTGAACTATAAGATACCACCGGCTTTGATGACAGGCACCATTGTGCAGTCAATGCATCAAAACGAGCCTGAGAGTGAAATCTTAAATAGATTAAAACAATGTCTGCGCGATCTACGTGGTTGTAGTCCTGTTGGATGGGAACTGATTCTCAATCGGAAACAGAGTACTGAAGAATCGTTTGAGGGGTATGCAGAAAAAATGTTTGAACTGTTCGAGGAGTATTCTGGAATTGAGGGTGTTAATCACAACAATGCAACTTTCCTTGAATTACTACTTACAAATGCAGGGCCGCGTGTACAGCAATCGCTCATGTATGGTGCTTCTCCAGCAAAAAATACATTCGAAGGTATTGTTAGCTGGGCAACAAGAATTGAGTCACGAAAGCAAATACATGGTGAGGTAGCTGTGTTAGCATGTCAGGAAAATCCCTCATTTGTAGGAGAATTCAGAAAGCCACACGGTGGCAAACTGAGCAGATCCTGTAATTCCTGTCACAAAACAGGTCATACAGAGGAAAAGTGCTGGTCGTTGGGCAGAGGCAGACCTCCACCCTATTTCAAAAAACGCAGACAACCACAGTCTGATGACACAAACCAGCGCCCTGCAAGGAACCAAAGATCAGATGCATCTAAACCCCCCACTGAGCTAACAACTTTGGTCACTCAAGGCCTTAAGCTACTAGCGACATTTGCTAGTCGGGTAGCAGCCCAATAGCAAATAGCTTAATAGTTTTGACATCTAAATTGAACGAATCTGTAACATTTTTTCCAAAGACCAGAAACAATAATTTCATTTACATTCTTAAATTCTACCATACATTATATTATAATCGCCAAGCAGGCATCAATTGGAGAAGTGTGAAATTAATCCTTACAGTTTGATTTTGTTGACCTGATACAGTACCTGTGCCAAAAGGGCGGAAAACACTCACTGTGTGAAACAAACACTCACAAAGTGTGGTGTGGCACAGGTAATTGCCAACTGACCAAAGAAGAAAATTTACAAGGAGGGTGTGAACTAAACATCAGAGGTAACGAGAGACCACCACTAACCAAATGTGTGAATGACACCATGAAATAATTCATGCCCACAGATCTGGCTGTAATGAAAGCAATTTGAAGTTTAAAACCCGAAGACCGGGATCTCTATTGCTGTGAGAGCAGACTGTGAAGGCTGACTGCAAGAGCAGTGTTTAGGTGTCACACACTGAACCAACAACAGCAATAATTCAGACCTGGTCAATGAAACTCGGTTTCATGTGACAGCTGGAATTAAAATTGCAATGGACATGATAATGGAGCAACAAGCGAATGTGTCCACATGTCTGAATTTGAAACTGTGTAAAACATCAAAATTAACTGTGGCTCTCTCTGCATGTGTTTCTGTCAGGTTAACTTCTACAATTCCTCGGAGGATGGACGCCGGGACGGCCGATCTTCATGATTGTTAGAACATAACCTGAGATTCAGGAGATGGGTGAAAAGACCATTCAAGAGGCCTTTACATCTTACAACAGCACATCACTTCATTAGATGGCCTCCCAGTTTAGAACTGGAACTAAAATTCGCAACACAATTGTTATACAGTAGATTCCACCCATCTCCTAGACATTAACACTGACTGAACACACCCCTCCATCACAACACCCTCACAGCATCATTATCTGGAATAGATCAAGCCTATCCGGTCTGAACACAACACATCATAAGAAGATGAAGATGACATAGAGTCCAATAGTGTCACTTCACTAAAGATCTATTGTGCATTTTCACTCTCACAGATCCTGATAGCTTCACACACATAAGGATGGGAAGCTGATCTCATGACATAGCACACGCCATTCACCACACCCTTCAAACTCATGGAAAAACACTGGAAAACACATATTAATGGCTACAGTCACAAATCAATACAATACATCAAAAAGCAGTGGCAGACTTGCCATTAAATTTCAAAATGTTAAAACTTTCTGATTGTTATTGGGGTGGTTGGAAAATCAGAGGGCCCCTGGTTTCTCAACATACCACTAATAATAAAAACATCATAACTAAATAGATCTGAAGTGTGAGCGCTTCAATCAATTACAGAATTCACAATTCAACCCTGGCATTGATTTTGACTTAGCCAACAACAACACACACACACTCTTTCTCCCTCTTTCTCTCACACAAACACTCAAACTCACACTCAGATGAACAAACACACACTCACACACAGATGCACCCATACCCTCACACAAACACACACTCTCACACTTGTTGCAAGGAATGAACAATCTCCATCCTTGAATACATTTAAGCATATTCCAAGTCACTTTCCAGAATTGCATAAGTGACTTGCATTGGAAGATTCCTGAACAAACACTGATTATTATGTTTTATTGTTCATTATTACATGATTGAACATTGATTGTTTTTTATTACATGATTTTTAGAATCTGTTTGATTATTTTGAATACCCTGACCTCTTGCTGCATTTCCTTCTATAATTCAGACCAAAAAAATATATTTAGGAATTGGATATTTGATATGAGACATCCTTACCATTCAATACCCTGAGAAAAAATGAGCACACTTGCTGAAAAGAACATGGTATTTTATATTGAACATGACATGATTTTGTTTTGTTGCATTATGCGTTTTCTATGCATTTCTTCTTGAGTTGAAGTTCATATGTGTTTCAATCGCGAAATGGACATTTAAGATGCTTTTCAGACGTCTCACAGAGAGCCCATTCACCCACTGAGGTCTGTCCAGACAACCGCACCGCTGGAGGTGACAGGATTGGTCGAGAAGGGACAGATTATCGTTATGGGGAAGGTGCCAGGGAAACGTGAGTGTCTTCATGAAGGAACGACACGCCAACCGGAAAAGTCAAGAGGTCCAGATTGACTCTATGAACTTTGCTCACATCACCAGAAGAAAGCCTGAACGCCTCATCCACCTGCTGGACTCAAGCTACATACACCTGATGAGAACAGGTGTTCTGCAGGTGAACAAAGCCCTCTGAGCTTCTACAGATGCCAGCATTGCCAAGAGACAATTGCTGAATTACACCAAGGATTACAAGAAACGTCTTACTCTGTGACCCCTAAAGTGTCTGAATCTGACCCATTGGGGTCAAGGAGGGAATTTGTAAGACTTGAAAACTGGTTCCAATGCCCTCTGAAGACAAATGGCATTGCTTGTGAATTTACAACGACACCCTACCCCCTTTCCTCTGAACTACATCCCTCTCTCCCCCTCTTTCAGTCAATGACACTGAAAACTCACAAGAATATGGTTCTTAATGTGAATGTGATAATCTTTTAGGAGTGTTTGGAATCATTTTGATGGTCTCAGGGTGACTGGTAATAATGTCTCATTCCCAAAGTAATAAAAGAAAAGGTAATAAGGGTTTTAAGAATATAGAAATATCTTGCACACAAAGAAGGAGGTGGCTTTGACTTCACACCTTCTGGCCTTTTGTCTGAGTGCAACTTACAACCAAACAAATGGTCTGTCCCCAATAAACATGGTAGGGGGATTCAGTAACTTTCCACTGTATCCTGGTGATTTACATATCAGGTGAGGTCTGATTATAAAGGGAGATGTAACTAGAGTTCGTGGCTGCCATTCTGTATTCAGATCAGCCCATGATGTTGTGTCTATAGGCTCAGCTCATGTAGCCTAATATGTTGGGTAAAGTTCTTTGTTCTTTGAAACATTTGGTTTGCTCTGATTATCTTGTGGAATTCCAATGATACATTTACCTGATATAATAAATTGTTACATTTGGCTATTCTAACAGACTTTGACTTTATTTTCATTAGAATTAAAAGGAATAGTCAAGCATTAACATATTAAATGATGCACAGACGTCATTGATAAACCCTTTTCATTTTATGGAGTCAGATGAAACGAGTTAATACATAAGATTAAATGTGTTGCATTTAACTAAACATTACTTTGCCATGGAAAAGACGGAACACGCTTGAGACCTTCACCACGAATCGTACCCCGCGATTTGGATCGATTTCGTGGCCCTTTTTACACCAACACTAATAATAATCATAACTGTGTGTTGATCATCAGATCCTCATATTAGAGTGATTTCTGGAGGATCATGTGACACTGAAGACTGGAGTAATGATGATAAATTCAGCTTTGATCACAGGAATAAATTACACTTTACTGGATATTCACATAGACAACAAATGATTTACATTATAATAATATTTCACTATTTTTACTGTAAAGTGACTTAGTGACACACACACACACACACACACACACACTAGAATGAGTTATTGGATCAGTGGCACAGAATTACAGTAGGAAGTGACTTTTCATTCATAAATCTGAGAATGTCCTGCGGCGTCGCCCACCGGAGGCCCTGCGTCTGACGTGTGTGTGTGTGTGTGTGTGTGAATCACACTAAGTTATTTAAAGCTGCTGTCTCTATTTAAACACAATAGCAATCATGACAAACTTAAGCTGTGATACACGCAAACACACACGCCACAGGAGATCCGTGGACACGCAGGCTGACGACACACACACATACACACACACACACACACACACACACACACAAGTGATATTTATAGTTCTCAGCAGTCAGTCTTAATCACAGTGTTTAACGTAAATTAAAGAAATCGTGATTCAATGATCACTGTTATTAGAGTAGTGCACACACACACACACACACACACACACACACACACACACACACACACACACACACACACACACACACACGTTGTCTATTTCTATTGATGTTTTATACTGAGCTGATGATGGTTTCTTTTCTCAAAACTCTCACACAAATTATTCTACATTTGTACATTTAATTACAATTTTCATTACATTTTATCTTCAGGACACACACACACACACACACAGAGAGAGAGAGAGATTTCTTCTGTGATGTTGTAACCGGATGTGTGATTTGGTCACACACTGATGTGAACTCTGTGAACTGGTGTTGTGTCCCGCTGATCTCAGGCGGAGTCCATTAACAATAATGCAAAAACTGACACTTCAAATTACAGTAACTTAACAAATTACTAACTAAAAAATCTTTGACTAAATGCAGTCTTTAATAATGTCTAAACATATATCCAAATTCAAAACCTAATAAAAGTAAATTATGTCTGAAATCAATCCAGAAACCAGGGAATACACCGCCATATTTATATATGTACATACGGCCATCTAGTGGTTACACAACGGAATTACAGATGATAAATCGTGAATCGTTTAAATGATAAATATTTAGTGCTATAAAATCCCCCTATAGCCAGTGTTTATCTCTGTGCCATACCATCAAATACAGCACAGAGTGAATCCCGTCAAATAACCATTATTAGTGATATTTTTTGAGTAATATTTATGATTATATGTGACGCTACCTTTGAGCTGTGGGCTATGTAGAGCTTGATCCGCCCATGGGGAAGATCTTTCATCTGATTGGACGAGAATCTTCAACATTGGTCAGTTTTCCAGAAGAATGAGACTGTGAGATCAGCTCTTCATTAAATACACGTCTGTAAATGGGGTCCAAAGCACTTTGTGAT
>CM075878.1:31526488-31546488 GCA_038021265.1 Cyprinella venusta
AGAGAGAGAGAGAGAGAGAGGAGAGAGAGAGAGAGAGAGAGAGAGAGAGAGAGAGGAGAGAGAGAGAGAGAGAGGAGAGAGAGAGAGAGAGAGAGAGAGAGCGGCCCCTCCGGATGTCCATATATGGTCAGATAGATTCACTTCCGGAAGCTTGCTTAAAGGGAGAGCAGAAGAAAAGAGCGGATGAATGGAGAGAGAGAGAGTGTGTGTGTGTGTGTGTGTGTGCGTGTGTGTGTGTGAGTGTGAGTGACCTTGAGACTCTAATTGATGCTGTGCTGTTGTAAGAGCCCATTTACTCTCGTTTTCACACACACACACACACACACACACACACACACACACACACACACACACACACACACACACACAAAGGCATTTAACTGCAGTTATTGAAGAGCATCTGTGTGAATGACAGACGGAGAAACAGACGTCAGAGAGAGAGAGAGAGAGAGAGAGAGAGAGAGAGAGAGAGAGAGAGAGAGAGTGAAGGAATGAGGGGGTTTCAGGGTTCATAGTGAATGAATGAAATCACAAATCAACTGAAACAAACACAATAAAACTGAGTGTGTGTGTGTGTGTGCTTTCATGGGGGGGGGGGGGGGGAGTGTTTGACGTCAGTACCTGATACACACACACTTTTCCAGTTATTTTATAACGTCTGTAACCAGAGGCAACAATATATCCCGCTGCCTCTCATTACTGTGTGTGTGTGTGTGTGTGTGTGTGTGTGTGCAGTCAGGTTATGGATTTACATACATATATAAAAAGCAATTAATCAACGCAATTAATCCAGGAGCAACTATATTCATCATAAACCAAGTGTGTTTGAGAACTAGATTTGGAAGTGAGTTAGAGAAAAACGATAGAGAGAGGTTTTAGCATTGATGTGAACTGACACACACACACACACTCAGGAGGCGAGGCACAGCCGGACGTGAGCCGTGTTAGCGAGTGTAAGGAGCGGTCCATCCCTCCGTTACCCATCCGACCGGCCGGTGATGATGTGACGGTGGCGTATATATCGAAATGTATAAAATTATGATCTGTATTAAGTGTGTCTGATCTAGACCCTGAAGACAAACCTCATCTCCATTATGTCTAAACACTCATTTAAAGTGAAACCACCGTAATCCTCATAGTATTCCTATTTTTGACCAAATGTAACTGTAATCTGATTACTTTATTTTTTAACTCAAGTGTACCAAAAAATTGGTACGTTACCAGACTGTAAATTAAAATCTAGTGTTTTTAATAACATCCATGAAAGTCTTACAGTGTTGAACAACACGAGGGAGAGTCATTACTGACAGAATTTTCATTTTTTGGGGTGAACTGTCCCTTTAAGGTCCACAGATGTTTTTCAAGGGTTGTGTCCGAGTGTCCGGCTGTTGAAGGTATAATGTTCTGCAAGTGTTGTGAGATGTGTTGATCTCCGTCTGATCTCTCTGGAGGAACAGCATGGCCAACAAATGAAAGAACATCTGTCTGTCCTCTCCTGTGTGTGTGTGTGTGTGTGTGTGTGTGTGCGTGTGTGTGTGTGTGTGTAATGTGTTTGCCTGGTGAAACCACACGCTGCAGATGTACAGCCGTCTGATCGATCAATGAAGCGATGGAAAACAAGAGAAAAACACACACACACACAGACAGAGCTGGGGCACTGGTTAGCTGATTTCATCCTAAAGGTGTGTGTGTGTGTGTGTGTGTGACGGGTTTGTTTATTAAGCATGCGGGGCGACCGCTCACAGAACACTACAGTAATCTAGCCCTGAGATCAGGAACACATCAACTAACTGTCCTGCATTTGTCATGGAGAGCATGATGTAGATTAGATACATTTTTAAGATGGAAGAATGCAGATGCTAGAAATGTGGCTTTCAAATGAAAGAGCACACACACACACACACACACAGACAAACACACACATTCTCACTCACACTCATGCACAGAAACACATACATTCTCTCACACACACACTCAATAGAAACAGTAAAGTGTTGAGCAGAGCAAACGTTTGGAGAGAGATGAAGATGATTCATCAATGAAACGATCATAAAGCCGTCCGACCGGTCGAGAGTCTATCAGAGAGAGCAGAACTCTCCGATTATTATAATATTTCATATACGCAGGCCAACACTGCTGACGTCAACACTTACGTGCAAAGAGAAGCTCACCTCCATAACAATTACACACACACACACACACACACACACGCAGAGTCTCCATCCTTGAACCTGCAGGGTGTTTGAGAGCGAGAGATTCTGTGATCAAAGGCACTGTGAGTGTGTGTGTGTGTGTGTGTGTGTGTGTGTGTGTGTGTGTCTCCTGAGAGGGTGTTACATAGTTCATGAAAGCTGCAATCAGCCGCTGTTGTGCTCTGAACACACACACACACACTCACACACACACACACACAGGTGATTGGTGCAGTGCGGTTCACTGGAATGTTCATACACAAACCACTGAACATCGAGAGAGAGAGAGAGAGAGAGAGAGAGAGGGGTCAAAGTTCACCAGAGTGATTCATGAACTCGAAAAACAGTGAAACTTTGAAGGAATAATGTACTGCAGTATAATGAATATTCATCATTTACTCGCCCTCAGGATGTTCAAACACAAAACAACATATTATGAAGCATTTCTGATTATGAGCTGACAGGAGCTGGATCAGATCCGAGACTGGCGACGTGTTCGTAATAAAGTGTGTGTTATTTGTTTAGATGTGTTCTGATACTTGCACACGTCTTCAGTGATAAACCCGGGGTCGTTGGGTGTTTCGACTGTAAAACAATGTGCCTAGTGTGTGTGACGTCACCCGTAGCGTTTCAATAAAATAAAAGTGTAATTTAAGTGTTTGTAGAGCTACAAAACAGTTGATTATGACCTTCATATTAGGCTAATGAAGCCTATAGGCTACAACTAGACTCCCATAGTTTACAGCATTAGTTCAGAGATTTGATTCCCTTGAGAAAAATCGCCATTTATTGGAACTGATATCCAAAATAATCAATATTGAATCGAAATCGAATCAAATTGTGAAATTTGTCTCAGCCCTAATGAAAACATTGTAAGATTCAAACAGAATCACAGAAGTTTGATGTTAATGGTGTTTAGAGTGTTGCTATGTGGTTGCTAGGGTGTTTTAAACTGCACAGCTCGCCGGATCAGCATCTCTGAGCATTGATGACAGTGAGTCAGCACTGATGGGGTCAGAGGTCATCTCTGGGTGTGTGTGTGTCGCACTCTTAATGCTAATGACCGGAAACAGCTCCTCCAGCGCGACCCCGCCGTGACCCTGCATTTATGAGGCGCGGAGACACGTGTCCTGCTGACCGCGGAGTGAATTACACAATGACCCGACGGTTTATGATTCATTATATGAACATCAGCGGTGAGAGACTGAAGCATACAGCACTATACTGTAAAACAGAGAGATTACTCCAGTGTACATCAGCTGCTGTCGCTAAACCATTACTGCAGTCCGCAGTGTCACATGATCAGACTTCATTCATGCACTGAAACCATCCAAACGGATTCAGACACACTGAGACGTGATGAAGAGAAGAGACGAAGCATCGTTTGAGGTATTGAATCTAACCCAGAGTTGGGTTACTGAGACTCGTTTCATCATTAACTGGAGAGATGAAGCGGAACAGGCTCCTCTTGTCTAATTACACCGAGATGAATTAATTGAGAATCCTAGAGAATGGCATCCTATCCAAACAACATCACTTCCTGTTGATAAACAAAACACAGCAGAGAGAAAATGACCCGATTCCCAGTGAGGATGAGGATGATGAGGATGATGATGACTTGAAATCGCTGGTGTTTCTGACGTCACAAACCACCTTGTAACCAATCAGATCAACATGTGATCATCAACCAGTGGATCTCTGAGAGAGTGGGTGAGTGGAGGAGGGGCTCATTTGCATATTCATAGAACCGCGCATACTAAATGAAGCGAGGGTGTCGGGTTACATTCAAGGTATTTGGAGACATGACCACATTTTCATCAGGGAACTTTAAATATGTAATTCTGCTGATCAAAATGAGTCTTAAAGGGATACTCCACTTTTTTTGGAAATAGGCTCATTTTAGCACTCCCCCAGAGTTAAACAGTTGAGTTTTACCGTTTTCAAATCCATTCAGATGATTTTCTGATATTTATAAGAATATCAGTAATCAGACAGTTTCTGCTCTCATTGACTTCCATAGTATATTTTTTCCTACTATAGAAGTCAATGAGAGCAGAAACTGTCTGGTTACTGATATTCTTATAAATATCAGAAAATCGTCTGAATGGATTTGAAAACGGTAAAACTCGACTGTTTAACTCTGGGGGAGTGAGCCTATTTCCAAAAGTGGAGTATCCCTTTAAGGGATGGAATAATTGACTACAGGGGGACTTTAATCAAAATATTAATAAATATAGACTTCTTGAAACGTCTTGTGATCTAGAAATGGTCTTTTTATTTTTAGAAAAGTCTAGATTTGTGTTGTGTTCACTACAGCCAGAACTGGGCTCAAATCAAGTAAAAAAATCTAAATGTCCTTCATTTTATTCATCGGTTTGTTTGGTTCAGTTGACTCACGCACTGAATCACTTTCGTCCTGACGTCGCTCTGAGGATGAGGATGTACCTGAGTCCGCTGTGGATGAAGGTGAGTTTGTCTCTGACTCACGTCGGCTATAAATGAAAAGCACGTCAGCTGAGTTTACGTCGAGGGCCGCGGGCCCCTGAAGAGCCGCTTGAACCGTCTGTTAGCCGTGAGTCAGTGCACGGGAACGCTGGATTCGTCGCTCATTAACACACACACATGCTAGCTTTGTGACTTGGTTACATCTGCTCATAAAACGACCTCCGTCGGGTCTTAAAGTGACAGCTCACCCAATATTAGACCCATTCCCTGTGATTGGTGAAATGTTGGTCCCTTTTCTTTCATCTTGATGACTGATACTGACCGCTTTTAAAGAGGAATGTCTGGAAGGAATGAGACTATAAGTGAACCCTAGCAACACCATAGCAACCCACACTGCTAAAAGTGACGTCGCCACAGCCCTCATGACATCACTCCACACTGACTCAATGACATTCCCCACAGAATAATCACATGTATGGTCTGAATGAGTCACGCTGGTATTTAAATGAGCCGTAGAGCCGAGCATTACAGGTGACAGGCCCATGCTTATTTTTATGTCATTTAGTCATATTATAATGTGACGATTATAAATACACATCTGAATGCAGATTCACGCCGTCATTGAACAGGGTTTCAAAGATAGATGTTTATCACAGATGTTAAGATCACTCTGTCTCATAATGCCTGTCAGCGTGTGTTTGTTCAGGCGGGGGCGTGTCCTCATGAATATTCATCCTCCTCCTCTCACTGTGATTGGCAGATGACACTGATGGAGGGAAATGTCAGTGAGTCAGTTTTTATCGAGGGTTTGAGCACTTCATTGTGTTGGTCTGACAGATTTATATACACGGGAACGGTTGAATCTCAAGAGTCACGAGATTTATTTCTACAACGCTTTATACCGTACAGATCGAGTCAAAGCGGCTTCACGGTTACAAATAGGAAAATAATGTTGGAAAAGTCATCAAATACGAGACAAACTCAGATTCAGGAGTGAAGCAGCTCTCATCATTCAGATCAATAACGGTGTTGTTCATATCCATCAGTTGTGATTGATAAAGTTCAGTGTTGTTGTTGACTGGAGGTCAGAGGTCATGTGAAAGCATGCCATCTGTACTGTATTGTTAGCCGTGAGTGAGTTGGGAATAGCGGCGGTGGGCGAAACACACGCGTCTTGGCAAAGGAGGAGCTGATGCTAAAACAGAAGCACGGTCTGAATCAAACCCACTCATTACTGGCGGCTCCGGATGGGTTTATTCAGTCCTGTATCTGAGCCAGAGTTCATCATGAGGATCTTTAAAGCTTTTAATTACGGCGGTAAAAACGGAAACGGATCTTCTGTTTCCATGAGTCAGTGTCTGTGACATGAATGACGTTCACACGCTTCCCACACACACACACACGTATGAAGCCTCCTCGCTAACACACGCGTCGCATGTTCAGTCTGTGAAACATCAGGCCAGTCCTCAGGGTTTCTGTCTCTTCTCCAGAACGAACCTTCTCTGACTCGTTTGGCAGATCTCTGTTCTTCTTTTAATCACAAAAATTTACTCCATTTTGATACATTTTTAATTAAACAAGTACTTTTGCTTCTTCTCCAGTAAAGGCTCACATCTGAACGATGACTATCATCTTCTGTAGATTGTTTACAGGTGAATCTGAGTTAGCTCGTGTTTGATGGCGTTTGCTTCATTTACCCCTTTTCCACCGAAGAAAGAACTGGTTTGGAACTGGTGCTGGTTCAAAGTTGGTTCGGAGCTGGTTAAACTTACGAACCCGTTCAGAACCTGTTTGCTTTTCCACTGACTAGAGCGCCCAGGGAACGACGTCGTTACGTCACTGTGTACGTCGCTTGCAAGTGGATTATCTCTAACTCGTGTACCGAGAAAACTTTAAAAACAAATGAAATATGTAAGTCTTTTAATCTTTTCGTTTGATTCTTTTCTGATTAGTTATGTACCCCTGTCTTGTGTCTTTTTCTTTCCATTTATTTGTTCTATATCGTGACTGTTTTCTTCTTTGCTTATGTTTCATAAATAAATAAATAAAAACGCTTGCGTGTTTCTGCAGTTTCTCCTGGCTTTCAGAAAAGATCTTTAGGACACATCTAAACCCGGCCCAGCCCCGACGTAAGCATGACGTGCTAAAAGAACGGTTCTAGTCCAGCAAAGAGTTGGTGCCGCTTTGGAACCAGTTTTCCCGGCCGAGAACCGGTTCTTTGGCTGTCGAATCATCATCTTCATCATCATCTCCATCATCATCATCATCATCATCTCCACCATCATCTTCATCATCTCAATCATCATCTTCATCTTCATCAGAGATTGGAGCTTGTCTGTTTCTGGATAAAAGCATCTGCTCTCCTGCTCTCTCTCCCTCTCCCTCACACACACACACACACACACACACACACACGCACACCTTCATTATTATGAAGCGCTCTTCAAATCTGCATCTCATATTTACATCTCCCGAGAGCCGCCGGAGTCTGTCTCTCTCACAGGAAGTCCATACAGGAGTGTGTGCCTGTTGCCATGGGGACAGATGTCTGTCTGCTTGCCCGAGTGCCACAACACACACACTCTCTCTCACACACACACACACATACACACACTCTGACGCACACACTGACCTGCAGAGAGAAGCTCTGATCAGTCTAATGCATTGACGTGAACATCAGCGCAACTGGAAAAGCAACACACACACACTCACACTTGCAAAAACACACACACCTGCAACAACACACACACTTGCAACAACACACACACAGCCACCTGCAGAAACACACACACACACACACACACACACACACACACACACACACACACACCTGCAACAACAAACACTTGCAGTAACAAAATTGCAGCAACACACACCTGCAGTATAAATCACCTGCAGCAACATACAAACACACACACACACACACACACACACACACACACACACACACACACTCACTTGTCACTTACTCTCTCTCTCTCTCTCTCTCTCTCTCTCTCTCACACACACACACACACACACACACACACAACTCAACTTCACCAACGGCATCTTCATCATATAATCGTCACGTGCACGAGTGTGTAGATCTGCATAAGCGCGCGCACGTGCAGCAGGAGAGTTTAACTCTAAAGTGCGGGAGTGACTCACTGACCTGAACTGAAGAGACTCACAACTTCTGCAAACTCGACTCACTTCCGGCGCGTGAACGCGCAGCAGCGGCGCCCCCTCCAGGACAGACGCGGGACAGCCGGAAACACGACGACCATATGAGGAGAAACTGCGCACACACACACACACACACACACACACACAGCCTCAGTCTGAGCAGATCATTCATTCATGTGCGTGTTTATAATAATGAAAGAGGAATCCATCAGATACTCTCACAGAACTGAAGAACTCAATCACACACACTCTCTGAGATGATGATCCGGCCAATGAATCACACCTGAGAACATCTCATCATCATCATCATCATCATCATCATTATGCATCTTCTTCATCTTCTTTATCATCATCATCATCATGCATCGAACATTGTGAGGGGATTCCCAGCTTCTCACAGGTCTGATGATGGACACACACACAAGTGAAGTAGAGTTGTTGTGTAGAGTTGTGCAGTCATTTATCTTATACATTTGCATTTTGAATAAACAATACATCTCCCATGTTTCAACATCTTGCTTTAATATTTATTTTGAATTTCTTCAATAAACAGTGAAGCTTGAGTGATCAAGAATATTGCAATTTATATATATGATGGACACAAGGAAGCACAAATAATAAACAAGAAACACTTCAGGGGATTTTACTGAGTGAAGTTCGCCATCTGCTGTTCAGGAGCATGAAGAGCATCTAGAGCTGTGTGATAGATAGATAGATAGATAGATAGATAGATAGATAGATAGATAGATAGATAGATAGATAGATAGATAGATAGATAGATAGATAGATAGATAGATAGATAGATAGATAGATACTGCAAAATGAAACTTTACATTTAAAACAATGTTATTTCTTCTCAAAATGGTATTTTGTTTTCAAATGACACACAAACCGTCATATGAATAGACATTTATAAGAACCAGTTGAACACTGATGTGCTCAATGGAAAACACTACGATCAATGGAAAACACTTCTTCTCCATTCATCATAATGACTTAGGCCTTTTTTGTTCAGTGTTACACTTACTACAGACATTACATACATAAGTGTGTTGTAAAATATTTGAGAATATTGTTTTTATACCCAGAACACACAAATACACGGTAACAAATATATTTTATTTTTCCCCACAAAATCAATGGGAGATCCCACATTTTGTACACCCCAACCAACACAAAAGTTGCACATACAGTAGTTTACATACAAAACAACAGAATTTGTTATGCTGTTACAGTAAAAAAAGAAATAAAAAAATATCTCTGCTGCATCCTCTCTTTGGTTTTGGTATTTTATGCTAAAGCTCTGATTGCTGATTGTAAAACTGTGTGACATGTGTTTGCCCGTGTGACGAGTCAGTGTGAATATTTGAATGGCAGTGTGTTCCTCATGAAAACAAGAGATTTTCTGCATGAAAATTGTGCCAAAAGCAGAGAATTGTGTGCAGTGTTTTAAGAAACGTGTGTTTTAGAAGTGCAATTTGAGTGTAAAGCAGGAATTGTGCTTGTAGTTCAGCAGAAGTGGTTCAGGGGGTTTGTGAATGAGTCACATGTTGTGGTCATTGTGTCTCAAGTACCAGAAAATGTGTGTAAACAATCGAGAAAAACTGTAAAAGTTGTTCTAATCAAAATACTTTAGAAAATGTCTTTATTGAGACACACTGACATCAATTTTCCTTTCCCTAATTGAATATTCTGTTTGTCACCATTGTTGAGATCCATACACTGATTCTACATGTCTGTGTAGGCCTAAAAGACAGATTATATTAGAACAACTTTTGAGAAATCCTTCAGATTATGGAGAAATCGAATCACTGTGATGCCCAACAGTATGTATTCTGATGTATCCAACAGTACAGCTACATTTAACAGAGATTAGGTCTAAAGGAGTTCAGTGATTCAGATGTCAAAACATAACCATCACCACCTGATCAACTTTTCTCTTTGTTCATGTAGCACGTATAACTCAGATACAACAGCCAAACTAAATCTAATGTTAACAGTTTAAGGGTCATGAGCCCAACTAAAGCAAACACTGATCACCATAATGGTGACTTAACTAAATAGATTTGTTCCTTTCCCTCCTGCTTGTTAACAGCTGTCTTCAATAATGGTCAATCATCACTCAATGGATCACTTAACTTTAACGCTCTTAAATGTTAATCTAAAACTCGTAGTTTTTGCTGTGTAGATAGACAGACAGACAGACAGACAGACAGACAGACAGGTAGTGCACAAAGTAAAGTAGTTCAGAACACAAAGTTCAGGAAGCAAAGATCCCCAACAAAAATACAACCAGTGCAAACGATTTTCACAAATTATAAGTTGTATTTACAAATACGAATCGTCACTCTTATCTGCACCAGTTATCTCCGTCGGACGAGTTCCTCTGGGATATTGTGAAGTGACTCGTTTGAATACACAAATATCAGCTCCTTGTTGTGCCTCATGTCCCGCTGTGTGTATTTGTTTTTGAGTTGTGCAATGCTTTATCATGCAAATTAACTGTTATCATGCAACCACTTTCACTTTGCATCAGTTCAAACTTCCACAGAAAGATGCTAATTGGTGGTGCCAAAGACCAGAAGCTACGTTTATTGGTGGAGGAGGGGCATGGGGCGGGACTAAGCATCAACCATCAATCCTGTTTGGCAGAACCACAAACCACATGGGTTTCTTTGACGAATCAACGCTGATCAAAACTGATGATGCAATCACGTCCACTACAGAGCCTCTGAAGGCCCAAAAAAAAAAACCCACTAAAACCCCCTGGAAAAGCCACGAATCTCCTCTTCACAAGACGTTTTAAAGCATACAGATTGGATTATACATTGAAGAACAATAGTATTTTTCGTCACTTTCTCATCTTGCCAAAAAATACCAATTTACATCAACTTTACTCTCCTAATTCAGCTCGTTTGCAAAGCTTTGGAATGAAAGTCCTGATTGGTTGGATTCGTCAAAGAGTAAATGTTTCAAGTCACATTTCATCCAGAAACCAGATGCAATGCTGTTAAATCCAATTAAACTCCTTAAATAAAGTGAAGAACATCAACCAATGATCTTTGCATGAGTGCAGATATTAGATTAGATGAAGGAGATAAGCTTCCTCTACACGTGTTGAGTCACTCCTCCTCTTTCTCCCTTTCGTTTTTCCCCGTTCAAAGTCACGAGGAGGTTACGGCTGGACTCCACCAAACTCTCCCGATGTCTCACACACGGATGATCAAACGCTTCGCTCTATTGTTGGGATGTAAGTGTGGTTTGTTCTTTCTTATGTAGTTAGAAACACTTTAAACTTGCTCTTGTGTGTCATTAATTACTTCCCTGAAGCTATTGTTAAAACTTCCTGGAGATTGTTGGCATTCCTGGACGGCGTTGCTTCCTTTACAGCTGATAACACCCTCCAGAAGAAGCCAGACCGGCTCGCACGAGTCAAACACACTGTAATAGGCACTCGTGAGTGTGTGTGATGGTGTTATCTGCGGTCTCCAGATGGTGAACACATGTTAGCGTGTAGAAGAGATTGTGCGCTCGCAACACCAGCTCCAGGGTTTGATTGGCAGGGAATGGCTCAACTGATCAGATTGAATGAAATGCGTTTAGGATGAAAGCATGAATGTAAATGTTCACTTTAATAATCTTTGGACAACATCTAACACACACTTGAGTGTCACACAGGCAGTGAATGAATCACACTTCATCAGGCTGACATGCTTGACATGCTCAAACTGCACGAATATACAGTTGTTCGCACTGAAATACTCTCCTCTATTAGTTCTTTATTTGTAATCACTCGCAAATTGGTCGTGAGATGGCGTTGGATCATGTGACTCTACATTTGCTGCATTACAGACAAACTTAAGAGTTTAGTGTGAAATTCCACGTACAGTAATTAAACATTCTCCATGTGAATTGCATGACGTCTGAAAAGACAGAAAATGAGGTCACCGAACAGGAAACATTCACAGATGCACAGGAAGCTCCAGACCTCAGGATCATGTTTTCAGGGTTGTGATGTGGTTCAGGATCAGGTTTCAGGGTTGTGACGTGGTTCAGGATCTGGTTTCAAGGTTATAATGTGGTTCAGGATCTGGTTTCAAGGTTATAATGTGGTTCAGGATCAGGTTTTAGGGTTGTGATGTGGTTCAGGATCAGGTTTCAAGGTTATAATGTGGTTCAGGATCTGGTTTTAGTGTTATAATGTGGTTCAGGATCAGGTTTGAGGGTTGTGATGTGGTTCAGGATATTTTTTCAGGGTTGTGATGTGGTTTAGGATCTGGTTTCAAGGTTATAATGTGGATCAGGATCAGGTTTCAAGGTTATAATGTGGTTCAGGATCTGATTTTCAAGGTTATAATGTGGATCAAGATCAGGTTTCAGGGTTGTGATGTGGTTCAGGATCAGGTTTCAAGGTTATAATGTGGTTCAGGATCAGGTTTTAGTGTTATAATGTGGTTCAGAATCTGGTTTCAGGGTTGTGATGTGGTTCAGGATCAGGTTTCAGGGTTGTGATGATGTTCAGGATCAGGTTTCAGGGTTATAATGTGGTTCAGGATCAGGTTTCAGGGTTGTGATTTGGTTCAGGATCTGGTTTTAGTGTTATAATGTGGTTCAGGATCAGGTTTTCAGGGTTGAAATGTGGTTCAGGATCTGGTTTTAGTGTTATAATGTGGTTCAGGATCAGGTTTCAGGGTTGTGATGTGGTTCAGGATCAGGTTTCAGGGTTGTGATGTGGTTCAGGATCAGGTTTCAAGGTTATAATGTGGTTCAGGATCTGGTTTCAGGGTTGTGATGTGGTTCAGGATCAGGTTTCAGGGTTGTGATGTGGTTCAGGATCAGGTTTCAAGGTTATAATGTGGTTCAGGATCTGGTTTCAGGGTTGTAATGTGGTTCAGGATCTGGTTTCAGGGTTGTGATGTGGTTCAGGATCAGGTTTCAGGGTTGTAATGTGGTTCAGGATCTGGTTTCAGGGTTGTGATGTGGTTCAGGATCAGGTTTCAGGGTTGTGATGTGGTTCAGGATCAGGTTTCAGGGTTGTGATGTGGTTCAGGATCTGGTTTCAGGGTTGTGATGTGGTTCAGGATCAGGTTTCAGGGTTGTGATGTGGTTCAGGATCAGGTTTCAGGGTTATGATGTGGTTCAGGATCATGTTTCAAGGTTATAATGTGGTTCAGGATCAGGTTTCAGGGTTGTGATGTGGTTCAGGATCTGGTTTTAGTGTTATAATGTGGTTCAGGATCAGGTTTCAGGGTTGTGATGTGGTTCAGGATCTGGTTTTAGTGTTATAATGTGGTTCAGGATCTGGTTTCAGGGTTGTGATGTGGTTCAGGATCTGGTTTTCAGGGTTGTGATGTGGTTTCTGCAGGTCTGCTGGCTCTGCCGTCAGGACGGGTCTCTCTCAGCTGCTGTAGAAGAGACTTTAGCAACGGATCGACAGCCTGTGAGCTGAGCAACACTCCTGATCCGGCCTGCAAAACAAACTGGATCGCTGATGTGAGTCGAACCTGATGACATACAAACAATATCATTAAATTACATTATTTGGGCATAAAAAGCCACATTTATGAGATAAGAAGAAAAAAAATGAAGAGATAAAAAGTCAAAGTTTTAAGATAAAATGTCAATATACGATGCTAAGTCAAAACTATGAGCTAAAATGTCATAAATGAGATAAAATGTCAATTATAAGACAGTATGTCTTATAAATTATAAGATTTAATTTTAAATTAAGATTTACGTAAATTACTTGTTTAAGGGTTGGGGTTATCATGCTTGGGGTTTTGATGTTATATTGATTGTTTAGTATGCGAAACTGTTCTCAAGACTGTGTGATATAAAGTCTCTCTTCCACATACAGTACTAGACCAATCACAAACATTGAACTTGCCTCATTATATATTCATGAGCTATGTACAGCCAAAGGCAGCACTTGCCCAATCACAGTCATTAACCTCATGAATATGCAGATGAGAACACTGACACCTGTCAGTCAGCAGTGATGCGATGAGCAGGAATCAGTGTGTGTGTGTGTGTGTGTGTGTGTGTAGGGTATAACAGTGGTGGATGAGTATGGAGGAACGGATCAGACCCGAGTTCATCACACAGAGCCACACACACTCATTCTGAAAGGAAAACACACAGAGGTTATGTTCCAGGTGGATTGTAAAGAGGTCAGGAGATCTGATCAGTCCATCATTCATATCAATGATACGTCAGAAAAATATAATAAATCATGTGTTTCTCG
The DNA here is from genome assembly GCA_038021265.1 of Cyprinella venusta. Classification (NCBI taxonomy): domain Eukaryota; kingdom Metazoa; phylum Chordata; class Actinopteri; order Cypriniformes; family Leuciscidae; genus Cyprinella; species Cyprinella venusta. Next base: position 31,540,538 of record CM075878.1, read on the forward strand.
TTCTTCTCTCTGCAGGAGTCTGTGATGGTCCATTGTAATGGTGAGGGGAAAACTCTTACTCTATAAAACACTCTTTTACTGTTCATCTTTCAAAAGTTTGGGGTCAGAGGATGTTTTATGTTTCTGGAAGAGTCTCTTCTGCTCGTTCATCAGAAATACAGTAAAACAGTGAAATATTATTCCAGAGTAACTCATCTATCTCTATGTAAATATAGAGTAAAGTGTAATTATGTGATCAAAGCTGAATTTTCACATGATCCCTCAGAAATCACTCTAATATTAAAATTTAATGCTCAAGAAACATTTATGATTATTAATGTTGAAAACATATTCATATTCATATTTTTGTGGAAACAAAATAATTCTTCATGATTCTTTGATGGATAGAATTGAAATAGAATCTTTTGCAACATAAATGTCTGTCACTTTTGATCCATTTATGATAATGTATAATAAGCATAACAGATCATTCGAGGTATTTTATTTAGATTAATAACCTGTTGTTTCAGACATTAAACTGTTATAAATCCAGATATAAGTCTTAAACTGAAGTGATTGATGAGTGTTTTCTGTTCCACCAGATCTCTGCCGTCCTCCAGGTGAGTCTGACACACACACACACACACACACACACACACACGCACACACTCATAAACATGCAGTTATTATTGACAATCAGAATGATGTGTTTATGAATCTGCTGAGAGCCAGTATTAATGTTCTGTGTGTTTCAGCTGAGTTGCAGGACAGTAATAACGCTGTGAACACTTCTGCCGGCGTCTTCATCATCCTGTCCATCATCATCATCCTCATCTTCATCTTCCCTGTGTAAACGGGTGAGCAGAAGCAAGAGATGTGACGGTAATAACAGTGACATACAGTAACAATATTGATTTACAGTAATAACAGTTAGACACAGTAATATACGGGCCATTCGCTGATGTAAAGCGTCTCTGTTTCAGGCCTGATGATTGGCAGTGAAGATTCGTGATTCTGTGCCGTGGAGGTCAAACAGAGATCATAATAAATCCTGTACATACTGTATCTGATTATAGATCAGAATCTGCTCAAGCCTCTGTAATGCAGTGTGTTCGCTAAACTTGGATATTAATAGTGCGCTCAAATATTCTTCTGATTCTTCATGCTTTTAGATTGTGGAAATATTCAATTATAAGAAATATCAACATAACTCATGTATGAAACATGAAACTATCATTATTATTTAGATTATTATAATGTACAGTATTTATAAATTTTTGTTTAGTATTTCACTGCTTTATAAAATATTATATTCTACAGTACACTGTAAAAATTAATATGCTTTATCTAATCAATAAAATTGGGGCAACATATTACAAGCAATATTATTAATTAAATTGCACAAATTAGAATTAATTAGAATATTAATTTGATTAACTATTACTCAATTCTAATTTGTTCAATTTAATAAATAATATTGCTTGTAATCTGTTGCCACTATTTTATTAATTAGATAAAGCATATTCATTTTTGCAGTGTATATATTATACATAAACTGATATGTAGTTTTGACATTTGAGGAAGATGTTTCAACTACATTCTAATCTAGAAATTTAACCTAAAAATGAAAAATTTTAATCTAAAAAGTCAAAGATGCCTTCTCCTTCATGAAGGGTGACGATATGTTTTGAAACCAAAAGGACTAGTGTGTCTGATGTAATATGTTAGAAGAATGTATTATATTTGTGTGATTAAGATATAATCAAAAGTTTTTATTCATTTTTATTCTTATTAATGATCTTTCCCAATAATATGTAGTTTAATAATAAGGCCGAGAAAGGCCTGTGTTATCTGTATTTACTCTCATACCTGAGCCTTTCTAATAAACCATTATAATCATTGTTTGAGCATCTGTCTCTTATTCAGAATCATCTCTTGTTTATTTGCTCTGAGACTCACCCCTGATGTCAGAAAATAGTTCATCATGGTCTAATTTGTTGAAAAGTGATCAGCAAATTATTTATACAATAATGCAACCCACTCAGAATCATAATTTGACCGTGTTATCCTTAAAATCTGAGGATTATGAATCAGATTAATGTTAACACCTTTGATTCTTAAAAACCTGTACGAGTGTTTGTCCATCTCAAATCCTTAAAAACTTTAGCATCAAATCAGTATATCATCTGATAGGAAATATGAAGGAATTATACCGGATCTCTCTTTATAATGATTCCTTTCTCTATATTTATTTAAAAAATGTAAAAACATGTTGTGAAGTTGACATGTAGTCTCGCACAACAACAGAAACTGTTCCTCGTTTGCTGAAACACTGATTAACAGTTTCTGGCATAACTTTAAAACAGGTTTACTGCGTTTCTCAAGATGCAGAGGAATCCTTTTTTTATGGAACCGTTTATTTAGACTAAAATGTTTTATGTTTTGTATCATATTTGATGCTTCAGGCTTTTATAATTCAGATATAATTTAATTCAAATATATGCTGTTTCAAGATCTAGATTAGACAACGGTTCAATCTGAATCCCCGTACTGTCATAAACTCTAAAAAAATCTAGGGTCATTTTTCAACCCAAATCCTGGGTTAATCTTCTTTTTTTTTTTGCGTTATTTGCCAATTTTTTGCATTATTTGTTCAGTGTTTGGGTAGTTTTTGTGTAACACTGATCCTGAGTCAGACGAACAACCCAGCAACAAAGCGCCCGTGCCCTCAGATCACTTGGACGTAGCTGTGGTTACACGAGGTAAAAACGATATAAATACTGTTGGTTTTCTCACACAAACCGCTCGTTTCGTGTCTAAAGCCATCAATGTGTACTTACATTCACGAGTCATTAAATCATGTTTAATCTGGACTTCTCTGTTCATGCTCTTTGAGGTGGTGACCATAGACCTCCATTATATGACTGACAGACAAGAACGGTTTGACCTAAAAATATTAAAAATTGAAAATACTGTGAAAACAAAGACACCTACATCTTGGATGCCCTTGAGGTAAGATAAAACATATCAGAAATTAATTTCAAAGTGAACTATCCCTTTAAATATCTATACCAGTAAAAGAACATTGAAGGCTTTTTTTGTTTACTGGTGAACTGGCGAGGTGTGAGGAACTGAATACTGAGGACAGTCTGACATCAGTGTGTGTGTCACAAAGAACAACACCTGGAGGTCAGAGGTCATATAATTGGATCACGAGGTCAGAAACAACCCGAGACCAAGAGACTCAGGAATAAGACATAGTCAAAACAGGAGAGAGAGAGAGAGAGAGAGAGAGAGAGAGAGAGAGAGAGAGAGAGAGAGAGAGAGAGAGAGAGAGAGCTCAACTCACACCGACAGGAACAATATGGATCTACAGGTTCTGGCTTGTGGGAAATCTGTAGCGTTTGCACTTTTACCGGAGTAAATATTTGCCTGTCTCTGGTCAACGTTCATTCAGTCTCCAGCTCTTCAAACAGCAGGACCAGGACTCACGGCACTACACACACTTCACAACGCATCGCTAGTGTTCTTACTGTACGAGTGTGTAAGAGACAAGCGTTTCCAACCGTAGCGTTACAGTGGCAGTGCCTCCTCAATCTAGCTCTTCCCTTTATTATCTCTGAAATAAATATAGTCACTTTAATCCAATTTAGTGTAAAATGCTGTCAGTTTTGTCATTTTAATCAAATAATGCATTCTGGGAAACACTTGTCTTGATTGATATTGTGAAGCAGCTTTGATACAATCTGTATTGTGAAAAGTGCTATATAAATATATTTGACTTAACTTGACTTTCTCACACAGTTTGATCTGTTTATATACAGTGAAAGTAGTTAGTATTTCAGATAAATGGCAGAGACAGCAAATGTAGTATAATAATAAAGGCCAGTTCACACCAGTGAGAATGACGGTGAATCGTTCAAATTCCATGAAAATAGCGAGTCCATGCTACAACTATAATGATAACTACAAAGACGAACAACATTGTTGAAATTACTTGCAGAATTTTTTTTCCAGCTGATGAACACTAAAAAATTAACAGCCAATCAGAATTGCCCTGAGTTTAAAAAGTGTGTACATTTTAAGACTCCGACAGTGAAGGAATAACCTTTTATATGTCATTCACTACATGAACGTGTACATTGTGCATAAGTACATAGGCTAGTGTAAATAAGTGCATACTTTGGGTCACCCTGTATCACTCTTTACCAAACTATATGCTAATTTTTAGTATAAATGCTGTGATTGGTGTTCATATTTAAAATTCCAAAAAAGAAAAAGTGCACTTCAAACACCAGGAAGAATGATGCACTTCATTGACCCAAAAACGTCACTTCATGCACTCAACTGTAGGTGCGAGGGGGCGGGGCTAACAGACTGAACAGATGTTAAATGACAAAACAATAACCTTATAAATTTCACACACTACACGCCTACACAGTTGAGTACATAGTATCTAGTGCGCAATTTGGGACACAATCCAGCCTCTAGCAGTGGAAATCATCCAATCAGAGGCTGTCAGCTTCAAAACAACCTGTCAATCATCATCAGTGTGTGTGCGGGAACACGCCCGAGGACAGTTAAAACACACACCACCTGTCTCATCTTTATTGCGTTACAAGATGGATGAGATGAACAGTTTTCCAAGAAAACCTCTGCATGTTGGAGCTCCTTCCTCTTTCCTGAGTTTTTCTGGGAATCTTCGGCATGTCAGAGCAGCTCTGTGTAAGTTTAGTTACCCGAAACACACTACTTCAAACGGAAAAATCGCTAAACTAAATATTTAAATCGTTTAAAATGTATGATAATACCAGTTCTCGCATTTTAGATGACTTTCGCGTCGATAAAACGACTAATCTAATCTACAGCTCCAATCGTCGCATCGCCTCAGAGACCGAGAGCTCCCGCGCATTCTCCGCGCGTGCGCACTGCGCAGTGGCCGCCTGCGGGCGCGCGCTGGGTCACGAGCACCAGAGACGCACGAGCGCGCGCAGCAGCAGCGGAGCTCAGCGATCATTCAGCAGGATTAACACTGAATCATGAGCGTGGGAAAACTGGTAAGATTGCGATGATAACACTTTCTCTCTGCGGTGATAATGCGCTTTGACTCGAGTCGAGCTGAGAGCCGAGCAAAGGAAGAAGTGTCGCAGATGTTAATTATGAGTTTTGTAATAAATCTGGTTTTTTTCTGTGTGGGTCGCTTTGCAGGTCAGATTTCGCAAGCTGGTGTGTAAATACAAACTATTGAACTGTCCAGTGTGTTCACCTCTCCAGAACAACAATTCATACACAGTACACGTCAGAGGCCTGTTTTTATATAAATGACTAAGCATGTCATTACAGAAATCACTGTTTTATTAATGCATCATATTCATGTCTAAAGATCCGTATTCATTCAAGTTATATAAAAGTATATGAAATTCAGTCAGATTAGATTCAACTTTGTATTAGTATATTGGCATTATTTAGAGGCAGTAAAACACAGAATAACATGTAAATATTTTGATTAAATAAGGTACGCAGCATTCTCCCGAATCTTCAAAACGTCCATTTTATGTGTTCTCTTGCTAACTTTGAGGAAACATTACATTGTGTCATTTTTCAAACATTATTGGGACGTTACTTTTGAATGTTCTCCTTAGATTAGATGGTATTGAACGAACGTTCTATTAACGTTACTGTAAGAACGTTCTATCCGTGTTTGATGATGTCATTCTCACGGTCAGATGGTTGAAGTGTGTCAGTGATGAGCAGATGAAGAAATAGCTCTCCTCCCGTCCTGACACAAACTTAACCCTGAACACACACTTAACCCCATCACTGCCAGTAGAGGCCACTAGTTAACCTTTAAAAGGGCCTTAAGATGATTTAAACTTATTTAAACAAAACAAGCTGTAAAATCAGCCAAAACAACAAAAAATCAATAGCTTCCATCTTTTATTTCATCCCACCCTGAAACAAATTTGTCTATG
>CM075878.1:31548988-31561488 GCA_038021265.1 Cyprinella venusta
TAAGGCTTGGAAGAGTTTTGTGTAATATAACAATATAACTTTGTTATTTTAACATGTTTAATATAACTCTGATTGTGTTCGTCTGAGAGAAGAATGTCATACACACACCTTGCTTGGGGGGGGGAGTAAATCATGGGCTAATTAACATTTTTGGGTGAACTATCCCTTTAATAGATCACATGATGTTTTTTTCTTGTTCTTCTTCAGGGTTTGTATCCCGAGTCTCATGGGATCGTGTGCAACTCCATGTATGATCCCGTGTTCAAAGCTCACTTCCGTCTGAGAGGCCGAGAGAAGCTCAATCACCGCTGGTGGGGGGGGCAGCCCGTGAGTCATGACTCCGCCCACACACGGCTTTCAGCCAATCACAGCAGGATAGCTTACATAGGGATTATAATCTCATCAGCATGTTTCAGGTGTAAAGTAGATGAGTTTGACACGTGAACACTAAATAAATGATCAAGCTCAGTTTGGGTTTGCACAGAAGTGGATTCATGTTTAATATTTTAAACCGTTTTTGTCCGGATGTCTTCTCAGATCTGGATCACGGCAGAGAAACAGGGCGTGAAAGCGGGAACCTTCTTCTGGCCCTGGTGAGGTCACAGTATTCATTTAATCTGCTTCATATATTACTGATTTCAGATCTTAATGCTTATATTGTTCTATCGTGAACTTATTAATCAGACCTCCCCGCTGCTCTTCAGTTTCGTTTTAAATGAGGTTTTCATCTCAAATCAGCGTTCTGTGTTTGGAGCAAAGCTCAGAGTGGCACTGCAAGAGACTCATGACACAACCAACTCATGATTCAAACAAAGACCTTTCTCACACACACACACACACACACACACACTCAGTCCCAATCGCCATGTGCTTCATTCGCTGAGTTCTGAAGAAGTGACCAGCCACTCGTGAACAAGATCTCTGACGTCTGTCTGTGTGTGCTTAGAAAAGACGTTGTGTCTGAAGACCCGAATAAACACCTGTCTGTCTGTCTGTCTGTCTGTCTGTCTGTCTGTCTGTCTGTAGGGTGATTCCTCTGGAGAGGAGGATTCTCACTATTCTGCAGTGGCTGCACCTGCCGGATGAAGAGAGGTGCGTCATTTCACCTCTTCCGCGGAAAAAACATTCTTATGTTATGATGGAATCTCGCAAAATGGTATTCAAAAAGCACGTTCAGATAATTAACCTAGTTTTCATGAGAGGAACTCGTCCAGTGTCAGGTTCGTGAATGAATCATTCTTTCGAACCAGTTCACCAAATCAGATTGAATCAATCAAAAAAAGGGGGAGCCACCATCATTTTAACATTAATAGGCTTTAAATTAAAGTTAACTTGAAACAATTTTCAAATAAACCCATTAAAAAATAAGTGTCACATTTACCTGTGCCTTTAATAAGTGTGTTGTATGTAGTAGTATAATGATGTCTCTGTCAGTATCAGCTCTCTCTGCTATCAGTTCATTTTCCCCCTCTAAGTTTATTTTACTCATTAACCCTCTGGGGTTGTTCGTTTCAGAGTCACACTCGGGGTGTTCGGGTCCAAATGGACCCAAAGGCCGGGATTCATATTTAAAAAAAAAAAAAATTTTTTTTTTTTACTTGTTTTTTATAATATTTTTTTCTTTTCTTTTTTGGTGTTTTGAGAAAATTTCAAAAATAAAAAATATATAATTAGTATTAATGGAATAATTATGACAAAATTTCCCCCCATTGAACATAATAGAAAAAATATTGAAAAAAAATGTAAATTTTTTTTTTAAAGCTGTATTTCATTTTAGAGTCAAGCCTAGGCCTCATAAAAGCAATTTTTGAAATGAGATGGATGCCATCTGGTGGACAAACTGAGCATTTTAAAAATGCAAAACACATGTATAATCTGAATTTTTGGTGTGTTTGTGTATAAAAGTGTGTGTGTGTGTGTGTGTGTGGATGTGTCTATTTTGCACTCTTGATGTTTTATAGATTCACCCCTTCACTGTTGTGTGCTTTTTTTCAAGATCGTGGCTGATTTGTAGATTGTACGCACAAAAAAACTCAGTATTTTCACATTTTTGCCAATTTCCCATTCATTTTCCATGCGGGTCCATTTGGACCCGAACACCCCAAGTGTGACTATTTTTTTTTTTACAACCACTTAGACTATTCACATCCTGTCCCCAATTTTTTTGGGTGTTCAAATACCAAATACCAACAAAGTCACCAAATTTCAGACCATTCTGAGGAAGCTGTGATTTTTAAAAAAAATGTATTTAAATTCTTTGGGTCCATTTGGGTTTGGGTTAAGTTGTGTGTGGTGTGTTTCTCCAGGCCGTACGTCTATGCGGTCCACTCGGAACAGCCGGATACTTACGGACACATGCTGGGCCCGCTGAGCAACGAGGTGAAACACACACACACACACACACACATACTCTGATTAGTATCTAACATTTAGATAAGGGTAAATATGGCATTGGTTTTAACTCTGAGAATAGAGGAGTTTGAAGATGGCTAGTGTACTTACTCTAGTCAAGATCAAGTCTAAAACCCCGTCTCCAACAGCCAAACAGCCGTTTGAGAGTGTTTTCACTGCGTGTGTGTGTGTGTGTGTGTTGGGACAGCTGGATAACACGCTCAGGAAGATCGATAACATCATCGGTCAGCTGATGAACGGGCTGAAACAGATGAACCTCCATCGCTGTGTGAACGTCATGCTGGTGGGCGATCACGGTACGTCTGTTATAGAGATAAACCCTTCAGATTCTAATGTATGACGGCGTGGTAAGACTCGGATCTCACTGCTCCGTGTGTTTGTGTTCAGGGATGGAGGAATCTCACTGTGAGCGAACAGAGTATTTGGGCTCTTACGGACTCGATGTCGACGCCATCACGTTAATACCAGGATCCTCCGGGAGAATCGGCCCCAAAACGGCCAACACACCATGTGAGTTAATGCAGTTATACAAGTTAAAACTGCAGACTAATACAGTTTTTAGACAATATTTATAACTATGTTTTTCAGAATTCTTCAGTAAGGGTTAGGGTTAGGAGACTGTGTCAAAACTTTACTCCAAATGACCAAATTATTGAACCAAAACACATGAATGATGGGTCTACAAGTAAAACTCAAGTGTTAAATAACCATATTTTCTCCACTTAAGAACATTGCATTAACGTCACAATTTCCACAATGTGTCAAAAACAGTGTACATTAAGGACTTTACTACAGGTTACCTCTATAACCTCTACATGGCCGGTTTTATTGATGCATCTCTTCATGTTTCAGACAATCCGAAGGAGATCGTTGCTAATTTAACAGTAAGTATATAAATCACACAAAACCACTGTTGTGTTTGTCCATAGAGCATCATGTGACCTTTGACCCTTCCCGTTTCAGTGTAAGATGCCCAATCAGCACTTCAAGCCGTACCTGAAGCAGCACCTGCCCAAACGGCTGCACTACGCCAACAACAGACGCATCGAGGACGTGCACCTGCTCATGGACCGCAAGTGGCACGTGGCCATGTGAGTGTGTGTGTGTGTGTGTGTGTGTGTGAGAGTTTTATGTAAAAACTACAAGTCTATTATAGTCGACACTTTAGAAAAACTGAGTATACGGTACATTTACAAGACAACGATGTGCTTAAAGGGTTAGTTGATCCAAAAATGAAAATTCTGTCAGTATTTCCTCACCCTCATGTTGTTCAACCCCATAAGACCTTCGTTCATCTTCAGGACACAAATTAAGATATTTAAGATATTAAGATCGCTCCTGCATACTAGTCCATAGGCTTCTTGAGGGAATGACTCTTGATGACCTCGAAAAGTCATTAAAGACATCGTTAAAATAGTCCAAGTGACTACAGGGGCTCAATCTTAACTTTATCAAACCACGAGAACACTTTTGTGTGCAAAAACAACAAAAATAACGACTTTAGTCAGTACTATGGTCATCATTTACCAACAAGTAGAAGTAGAGTTGTGCTCAAGAAGCCGTTTTAGCAGTTAGACACGTAGAGTGAAGAGGATCTCAAGTGATGTTTAATGTGTCTGTGTTTGAGAGCAGAACACCTGCGACCTGCGGATACTTTGGAGATCATGGGTTTGACAACAAGATCAGCAGCATGCAGGTCAGTCAATCAATCAATCAATCAATCAAACAATATATTCATCTATATATTATTCAAATCAATTCAATGGATCTATCTTTCCTTCACTATGTCTATCATTCTATATTCCTATCTATGAATCTTGTCCATGAATGTGTCCGTTGTGTTTTCCTCACAGACGATCTTTATGGGATTCGGACCGAGCTTCAATTTCAAGACTCAAGTGCCCGTGTTTGAGAACATCGAGCTGTATAACGTCATGTGTGGTGAGCAAATCCTGACGCGTTTCTTAAAGTGATACTCCACTTTTTTTGGAAATAGGCTCATTTTCCCACTCCCCCAGAGTTAAACAGTCGAGTTTTACCGTTTTCGAATCCATTCAGACGATTTTCTGATATTTATAAGAATATCAGTAACCAGACAGTTTCTGCTCTCATTGACTTCCATAGTATATTTGTTTCCTACTATAGAAGTCAATGAGAGCAGAAACTGTCTGGTTACTGATATTCTTATAAATATCAGAAAATCGTCTGAATGGATTTGAAAATGGTAAAACTCAACTGTTTAACTCTGGGGGAGTGCTAAAATGAGCCTATTTCCAAAAAAAAGTGGAGTATCCCTTTAAGAGTGTTTGATCATGAGAATCATGACAGATGAATGCAGTGTGTGTGTGTGTGTGTGTGTGTAGACCTTCTGGGTTTGACTCCGGCTCCTAATAACGGCACACACGGCAGTCTGAATGACATGTTGAGGAACCCTACATACCATCCTACTCAACCAGAGGAAGTGACATCACCAACGCCTTTAGCCCCGCCCTCTGAAGTGACCCATGACCTGAGCTGTAACTGTGAGGATGAGGTCAGTCACACACACACACACACACGTGTTCTCTCCAGGTCAGTGGATTGAGTCTCTTCTCATCTCCAGAATAACATTGAGGAGAGTTCTCCGACGTTTGCTCCTGCGGACGACAGCACGCCCAACAGTTAAGATCAGATTCACACACACACACACACTCATCCCTAAACACAGCTCATGTGATGAGGGCATGCAGGGATCATTTTCTTTGTTTTAATGTGTTATTGCTATTATTATTTGTATGTATTCTTTGCATTTGCTTTGTGAATTTTGTCTGAGTTAAAACACTTTCACGGCTTATTTAACTGCAAATTTGGTTAAATATTTGGCTTTGATTTTCTAGCGATTTTTAATCCAAATTATTTTGTAAAATACCTATTTTGTACAATATAAAAATGTTTCGTTCAGTCCATTTTCTTTACAGTAAAATTACATTTGTGTCACTTGTTTCATTTTCATTTTTTAAGTTCTTTCACTTCTTTAAAAAGAGTCAGAGCAGAGTAAATGACTGAATCTCTTGCCCGTGTGTGTGTGTGTGTGTAGATGTCACACACCTGCCGTTCGGTCGTCCAGCTGTGCTCTTCCAGACGGTGTACACACTGCTGTGTCAGTCGGATTACTGCAGCGGCTTCAGTCACGCCGTCAACATGCCGCTGTGGAGCGCGTTCACACTCACAGCACAGGTGCACAAAACACTGCGTTTACACACACACACACACACACGTTCCTCTGAGCCATTTCAGTGTATCATTTTGTGTGTGTGTAGGTGGAGGTGGCGGCGGTGTCGTCCAGCGAGTGTGTGAGGGCAGATCCTCGTCTCGATCTCACACACACATGCAACACGTACAGCCAGGAGTCCGGCGTCACACACGCGTTCCTCTACCCGCCGGGTCAGTCACACACACACACTTCTCCTGTTCTTCGAGGTTGTGTTATGACACTGAATGTACAAATAAGCCCAATAATGTCTAATTTAAGGCTAAACTCATTTATATCAACATCATTTCCCCAGTTTACTTACTTATAATCTTTTACTTAGTAACTCATGACTTCACTAATAATTGATTTATTAACCCTCTGGGGTTGTTCGTTTCAGAGTCACACTCGGGGTGTTCGGGTCCAAATGGACTCAAAGGCCGGGATTCATATTTTTAAAAAAAAATTATGATTTTTTTTTACTCGTTTTTTTATAATATTTTTCTTTTCTTTTTTGGTGTTTAGAGAAAATTTCAAAAACTAAAAAAATATATAATTAGTATTAATGCAATAATCATGACTAAATTTTACCCCATTGAACATAATAGAAAAAATATTTTTTAATTTTTTTTTTTTTTTTTAATTTTTAAAGCTGAATTTTTTTTTTTTTTTTAAATGTATTTTAATTCTTCGGGTCCATTTGGGCCGAACAACCCCAAAGGGTTAAGTACATTAAGATAGTTGTTTTTATTACAAGTTTTATAAAATGTTGAATGTTTAAAAATACAAAAGGCTTTTTTCTTTTAATAAATATGCACTAATTTGCATAAAATTCCAAAACATTAATATTAACATCGATTGAAGCCAGGTTCATATTTCTTGTTTTATTTTGTTGACTGATTAGAGTTAAAGGTTTTTACTGAGGGGATTTCTCTCTTTATCTGTCAACAGAAAACAACAGATTTTCTCCATGTTTTAGGAGTAAAAAGTGAATAATATAATCAGGTGGATCGGGATGAGATATGAAAAATCCCCTCAGTAAAACCCTTCAGGACTTAGAAAGTTTTGGTGTGTATAAATGATTCTGAAGTGAAGAAAAATTTAGATTTGTATAAACCTCCTTTAGAGATGTGTATTTTATCAAACTCTACAGATGCACGTGATGTAATAAAACAAAGACGTGATTTGTATGTTTTCTCCCCGCTGGTCTGATTGGCCATATCAGTGTTTATCCTCATATGAGCAGTGGTGCAGCTGCAGGTGAACCGACACACACTCGTCTCCTGTGTGTGTGTGTGTGTGTGTGTTGAAGGACTGATGTTGTTTCTCTGCAGATTTCTCCGTTACGGCTGAGTCCAGATACGACGCTTCTCTCGTCACCAACACTGTTCCCATGTATCCCGCCTTCAAGAGTGAGTGTGACGCTGCAAACACTCCAAACATCATTCACAAGAGCATGAGCTGATCCAAAAACACTGAGTGAGGCGTTTGAGAGATCAGCTGGGTCAAAAACTCACATCTGATTGGCTAAAAACAACTTCACAGTTTAAAAAGAAACAGCTTGAGGAGGGTCTGAAATCCTGAGTAATACACAAACACACACACACACACACACACACACATATATACACAGAATAATTCAGAGATTGTGCATTTATGAACTGTGCGTGGCGTTTGTGATTAACTGTTCTGCAGGATTAATCATATTTTAATTGTGATCATGATTTATGCTTCAATGAAAATTAAAAGTATAAAACCAACACAAATTATAGTAGCATTTATTTTAAACAATATTTATTATAGTGCAGGAATGTGTGCATGTTGGTTATAATATATTATGTGTGTGTGTGTGTAGAGGTGTGGCGTCACCTGCAGACAGTGGTGCTCCGGCGATACAGTCAGGAGAGTAGTGCTGTGAATGTGATCATGGGACCCGTGTTTGATCACGACCACGACGGACTGAGAGACACAGAGGAGACCATTAAACAGTAAGAATCACACACACACACACCTAATAAATATTTTTATACAAATTATATATTTAATATATTTAATTATTTATATTAATTATAATATTAATTATAATATAATATTAATTATAATATTAATTATATTTAAACATTTTTTTTATTTAAATATATTGTATCACTATTTCACTATACTATGATTTAATAATATAAAATATAATAAAATCAAAATGTTTATTCCGAGTGGAAACATGCCGTCTGACACTCATGTTATTTTTATGAACATGTTTATCAAGTTCAAATTGTGAAATTAAATTATTATTTAAATATAAATATCTACATATATATATATATATATATATGCATTTAATTTATTCAGATAATTAATTAGTATTATCTAATATATTCTGTTTTTAATAATGTAAAATATTATTTTTTTATTTTAGAATTAAATAATTTGTATATTATAAATATAAATAAAAATGTAATTATTATTCATTAATTGTATTATTTGAAGTAATATGTTAATAATAATATTTATACATAATAATATTTATTATGTATAACTATATTTCTAATTAATTAAATATTAAAACTTTTTTTTTTTACATGATTTAATACTATGTGTGTGTGTGTGTGTGTCAGGCATGCGGTGGGCTCCGTCTCCATCCCCACACACTTCTACAGCATCATCATCGGCTGGGAGGAGCCGAACGCCACGCTGGGCGAGTGTGACGGACGAGTGACGGTCACGAGCTTCATCCTGCCTCACCGCGAGGACAACAGCGAGAGCTGCGACGTCAGTAACACACACACACACACACACACACACACACACACACACTTATACTCAGCTCATCCTCACAGAAAAAAATTTTGCATTTCTGTCTCAAATTTATGCATATGAATATTCATCTATTTCTTCTGTAAGAACATCTGAATCCACACGTGCACACATCACTCTTATTAATGTGTTCTGATAATTAATGTGATCGTTTGACACTGAAAACTGATCAATTAAAAATGAAATTGAGGAAAATTCAGCTGGAAAAAATTACATTTAACCAAATGCAGTTAAAAGAGCTATTTTAAATAATTATTTTATATATAATGCATGTGTGTGAAGTAGGTTAAAATGCTTCAAAGTTCTGCAGTGTGTATAAATATGAATAATGCACATAATTATCACTAGTGTAACATAACCTAGTGTTTATTTATGACCAGCAGATGGAGCCATTTACAGTCCAAACTAACCAGACCACAACAAAACCACACACACACACACACACACACACACACACACACACACACACACACTGTTATTTAGGCTGCAGTGACACTGATTTATGATTCAGTGATGATGTCATTTTTCCTGGGAATATCTAACATTTCCTCAAACTGGGAAATAACATGATTTGGTGAAGTGTGACTAACTCTAACCTCACCGACTACACAACTCACTAACTACACAACTCGTGTGTGCTGTCTGGGTCAGTGTTGTGTGTTCATCTTCCCGCTGTAACGGTGCTCCTGTGTCCCGCAGCGCGGCGAGGGCGAGTCCCGCTGGGTGGAGGACCTGCTGCGGTTACACACCGCTCGCGTGCGCGACGTGGAGCTGCTGACAGGCCTGGACTTCCTCCGCACCACCGGCCTGCCGTACACACGCGTGCTGGCGCTCAAAACACACATGAGGACCTTCGAGGACGACGGCTGACGGACCGCCTCACCCACCGCACCCCACGCTTTCACTGTATAGTTTTATACACTGTGTCATATTTATTATTCACCTCATAGATAATAATGATGATCCCGCCTCACACGGACAGTCCACCTCAGCTCGCGTCTCTAACACAGTTTTTACACTATACCGCGACTAGCAGTGATTTACGATAAATATGAAAAAAAAGATAAAAGACGCATGATGCAGTCACTATAGATCTGCAGAACTGATTAATGATACGTTTCTTAAAGGGATACTCCACTTTTTTTTGGAAATAGGCTCATTTTATCACTCCCCCAGAGTTAAACAGTTGAGTTTTACCGTTTTCGAATCCATTCAGACGATTTTCAGATATTTATAAGAATATCAGTAACCAGACAGTTTCTGCTCTCATTGACTTCTATAGTAGGAAAACAAATATACTATAGAAGTCACTGAGAGCAGAAACTGTCTGGATACTGATATTCTTATAAATATCTGAAAATCGTCTGAATACATTTGAAAACGGTAAAACTCAACTGTTTAACTCTGGGGGAGTGATAAAATGAGCCTATTCCAAAAAAAAGTGGAGTATCCCTTTAATAACGCATTTGCATAATGACTTGTTGCATTTGTTAACATGAGTTAAAGAACATGAACTAACAGTAGAAACATGCTGCGTTTATTAATCCTGCACTGCAATAACTGAGTTCATCCTCAGGGGTTCTGCCTCGTTTTCCAGCACAAATATTAAAAATGGAGAAGAACAAGAGAAATCATCCAACAGGAGTGAGTTTGTGTTAAAACAAGAACTATTCTGAAATATAATCTCGTTCTGTGGATTACGTTTATTTTTCTGACTCTGTCGGCAGATTTTCGCGCTAATATATATATATATATATATATATATATATGTGTGTGTGTGTGTGTGCTGCAAAACAATACGTCGTGTAATCATTATTTTGCCGTTTTGTCTGTTGTTCAAATTCAAATCGCACAGATTTATTTGGGGTTAATAGTGTTGCCATAGAAACGTTTATGGCGTGATCGCAGCATAAACACAGAGTGTGTGTGAGTGTGTGTGTGTAGTATTTGTCCTGCTGGTTTATGTGTGTCCGCTGGATTGGTCTTTAGCACGTGTAAACATGAGTAAACAAGCGCGTGAACGGTGTATTTGCGCGTGTGTAGAGATATATTAGCGACAGTGAATCACTGCTTCCTATTGGTGGCAGAAGGTCATGTGACTCATGATGCTCTGTCTTACTAATGAGTGTCGTTAACGATTTCGTTCCGTCAATAAAATTCTTGAACTGTCAGTGAAACATGTGTGTGTGTCACTCGTTGCTGTTCCATGTACACGCGCGCGTGTGTGTGTGTGTGTGTGTGTTTCACTCTCTGCTCTTTTTATGAGATGACAGATACCGGTCTGATAATCAGCAGTGAAACATTAACACACACACACATGTGTTTCTAGTTAATATGCACAAAACAGTTACTATCGCAGTTTCCTTTATGAGCTCGGACACTAAACTTTTGGTGTAGGATTTACTTTGAAACTATTTTTGCTCAGAAATTACTAATAAATTTCAAAAATATTGACAAAGAAACAGCAAGCATATAAATGTGAACATTTGAAGTAGAAAAACTGAAGTATTTTTTTCTTGTAAAATGTTCTTCAATAATCTTTGCTCTATACAACTTTGAAACTAAAGTGTATTAATTGAGTTGTTTGTACTTCCATAAACTGATCGAGGTTCAGTCTGATGGCCATCACACTTATATCTTCAGTTTACTGTACAGGACTATTGCACACATTTATTTTTACAGTAAGTTTGACTCTTAATCTGTGAGGAAAGGCTGCGCGTCTGACCAAGGTGTGTTACGAATTTTAGGTTAATATGGAAAAATCCATAATATCAAGGATTTAAAAAGTAGTGTGTAAAATATTTGTGGAAATGCGGTCAAACTTAAAGCAGCATGAGTTTGGAGTGTTTAAAGCTGTAGTTTATGATGATTACTAAAATAGTCAAACTTTTGTCAGTTTCTCCTTTGTGCCAGTAAACGTGATTCTGTTGATGTGTGTGTGTTTGTGTGTGTTAGCTACTTTTCACAACACAAAGTCCAGAGTTCACACACACACACACACACACACACACACACTCCTGCAGAAGGTCTAGCGGTGTCTGTGAGTCTCTGTCAGTTTCTTCTGGACGTCTCGATGGATTTCATGAACACCAAGAAAAAGAAGATTCTTCTGGTGAGTTGAGACACACACACACACACACACACACTCACACACTCACTCCAGGGGCCTGCTGGTTTTTGTTCTTGTTTAAAACTTTTATTTTGGTATAGTTCTCATAAAACAAGTCTTGATGTCTGAGGGATGTCGCTCCTCCAGTGTGTGTATCTTGGTTTAGGAATATTTAGATACGTGTGCTGGAAAGATAACAGTATAAAACACAGAGTCTCCGCTCAGTATAATACGGTGCAGTGAAGTGTCTGTGATGTTTTAATCTCTCTCTGTGTGTGTGTGTGCAGTTGTCAGTGCTGCTGGCGGTGTGTGTGCTGGTGATTATTCTGGGTCTGGGTCTGGGTCTCGGTCTCCAGCTGCGAGACTGCAGGAATAAAGGTCAGAAACTGGTTAGAATCACAGAAAATCTAATCCATGTGTCTAAACAAGCTGTGCTCGAATTTAAAGATTTCAATCTTATGAAGATTAAGACCTTAAAAGTTTTTAAAGTAGCCTACTGTTTCTATGGTAACACAATGTCTGTTTTCTAAACTGTTTTCACAGAATGAACTTAGAGTGTATAAACAAGAATAATTGTAAATTAGCAAAAATTAATTAATAATAATTGCATTTCAGTCGCATGTTTTAGTTTTAAAGGGGTTCATTAATGTATTATATAATTTGAATTAGTTTTTGTTTTTCTTGTATTGATGTTGTATTAAAACACTGACCTGAGGCTGGATTACAGAGACTGAGATCAGCTTAGATGTGAGGCAGGGATGTGTGTGTGTGTGTGTGTCCCAACTCGCAGAAGTGTGTGTGTGTGTGTGTGTCAGGGGTGTCAGCGTCTTGCAGGAACCGTTGCTTCGAGCCGTTGGACGCGGGTTCTCCGTCCTGTCGCTGTGACGGTCAGTGTGCGGACACGGGCAGCTGTTGCCATGACTACCAGGACATCTGCCT